>JACEGR010008469.1:0-36628 GCA_014170235.1 Listronotus bonariensis | reverse complement strand
GTATCCTGTTTGGTGGTGAACACGAGGTATTTCTCAAATGGCGGGAAATAGATGGGCGTGCCATGGGAACTGTCAGTAGTGAAAGTGAAGGCTATACGTAACACCAGTAGCAGATCTTGGTTTGACAGCCGACAATTTATGCATTTCATCGATTGTTGAATTATTTGTTTTCTTTTTGGAATTTCTGGGAGCTATTAGCTCGATTATCCAGATTTTCCGCCGACGAAGCCCTGGAAAGCATAGTCCGGAAGGGGAGAGTGGTGCATTGGACCTGAAGGGACCAAAACCAAGAAAAAAAAATAGAATAGAATAAATACCGCAAAATAGACAAAAGACAAGTAGTAATGGAATCGCACAGATTACCTAAAGTAAATTATAGTCGAAAATAACAGAGGTTATACATGAAATTTTTTTATTAAACCCTTAAAACTTATACTATACGTTATTACAAAAATTTAAAGTATAGAGATAAAACAAGCGGTCATGTGAGTAATATTATGTATATATAAAAAAAAACATTTTAGTGTACTACAGAAATCACAATACTTTATTACACTTATATAAAAAATATTTTTTAAAGGGTATTACAATTATTTTTAAATTTATTTTTTAGGCTTAAAACAAAGGAAACAACTACAGAAATTATAAATATAAAAAGTATTTTTTTAATAGTAAGTATTAGTTAGTCGGTTTAGAGTTTTGGTAATCCAGCAACAACCGAACTTTCAATTCCAAGATGGTCTTCTCCCCGAAGTATTTTAAATGTACCTGTAATAAAAAAAAATCCATTGGTTACTGGGGTATACATTAGAATTTTTCCTTACTTTCATTTTAGTGCATTAGCCGGTATAACGACGGTCATGCAAAACTGCCATATTTGCATGACAAACCAATGCTAGCGCGCAAATATGGTCGTGTATATAACAAAATAAAGGGTGATTCAAAATCAATCACGAAACTTAAGAGGGTGATTCTACTTGACAAAATAAGGGTAGAGCTTCATATAATTTTTTTTCAAAATGTCATTCGTTTTTGAGTTAAAAGCCGTCAAAGTTCAATTTTTATTTTGGTTTTTCGCCATATTGCATTTATTTTTAACCAATCCAGTTGATATTTGGCACACAAATCGAGCTTTGCATATTCTAAAATTTTAAGACAAAAGTACTTTTTTAAATACCACCAGAGGGCACTTTACCTAAAACTTAAAATTTATTTACATCATAACTTTTTATTTTGACAAATATTGCAAAGCTGGGGCGCCATTTTATAGACAATCAAAAACTTAAAAAATAAGGTACTCCTTATTAAAGTCGATGAACTTTACCGTTTAGGCACTAATAGACATCAAAGTTTTCATCAATTTCAATCAAATTACCTACATACATACAGGGTGTCCAGTAACTCAACCGACAAACTTAACCAAACGATTTTACATCAAAAATAAGAAAAAAACTTTATATAAACATATGTCCTAAACGTCTTAGTTTTTGAACTACGGTGTGTTAAATATTAAAAAAACTTTTTTTTTTAATTTTTAATACCCCGTAGTTCAAAAACTAAGACGTTTGGGACATATGTTTATATAAAGTTTTTTCTTATTTTCTGTTGTAGAATCGCCCCGTAAAGTTTGTCGGTTGAGTTACTGGACACCCTGTATGTATGTAGGTAATTTGATTGAAATGGATGAAAACTTTGATGTCTATTGGTGCCTAAACGGGGAGGTTTATCGACTTTAATAAAGAGTACCTTATTTTTTAAGTTTTTGATTGTCTTTGCGATATCTGTCAAAATAAAAAGTTATGATGTAAATAAATTTTAAGTTTTAGTGCCGTCTGGCGGTATTTAAAAAAGTACTCGTATCTTAAAATTTTAGAATTTGCAAAGCTCGATTTGTGTGCCAAATATCAACTGGATTGGTTAAAAAATAAATGCAATATGGCGAAAAACCAAAATAAAAATTGAACTTTGACGGCTTGTAACTCGAAAACGAATGACATTTTGAAAAAAATTTATATGTATATTGACTTTTCATGCAAATGTTTTTAGGTTATGTATGTAATTGACTTCTCACAAATGTACTGGGTGTCCCAACTCTTTTATACACGAAATAACCTCGCCCCCGTACAACATATTAAAATAAACTTTGAATGAAAAATGTTTATTTGGATGCATTCTTTTAATTGGCATTACTAGTTATTATGCAAAGTGTCTTAAAAACATAATTTTCATGTTTTAGTAGGTTTTTTGATGGAACGTCCTGTATATTTTAACAAATTTTTGACTCTGTACTAAATACTGTATTAAAAATGTATAACACACTATACGTCAATTATTGCTGGTTTTTGAGATATCAACAGTATGCTGATATACTCATTAACGATTAAAAGTTAAGAAAGAAATTAATATTTTTAGATAATTCTGTCACTGTCAGAGTAATCTATACTAATATTATAAAAAGGTATAGTTTGTAACTTTGTTTGTTTGTTTGTAAGCGCTAATCTTTGGAAATACTGAACCGATCATGAAAATTCTTTCACATTTAGAAAGCTACACCATTCAGGAGTGCTATAAGCTATGTTTTATTATGATTGAAGGTAAATAATATTATAACATGTGTGTGTGCGCAGTGGACAGAGCTTTGATCTTCAAAGCCAGAGGTCGCGGGTTCGATTCCCAGCGGAGGAGACATATTTAGGTAGTAGTTTTTAAAAAATAACGACCGTGGTGGCACTACCGCGTTGTCTAAAAGGTGCTGTGAAATGCATAACTGCATGTTTCAGTGCTTGGACAACGTTGACGGAACAGGGGGAACGATGGGTTAAACATCTAATAACCTCGACACCCACACACGGTACTCTGGTATTTAGGCATATGCCTTCGTGGGATGTTAAAAAAAAGAAATTCTACTAATAGGTATGTCAGCAATTTAGTTTATTTTAGTCACTAATTAACTTAATTGCACTAAAAAACAGCAACACGTCAATTATGACTGGATATTGTTTTTAGGTAAAGTAAGTAAATATGTATCTAAAATAAATTAAATTATTGACTTACCTATTAGTACTTCTTACAATGGAAGGTAATTAATTACATGGTATTATATTATTTGTCACTCTGATAGTGACAAAATCATTTAAAAATAATTAAAACCAAAATAATATTTCTTCACTTTTAATCGTTAATCAGTATAACAGCATACTGTTGATATCTCAAAAACCAGCAATATTTGACGTATAGTATGTTGTACATTTTGGATGTAGAGTCAAAATTTGTTAAAATATAATAATATACAAGGTGAAACATTAAAAAAAACCCACCTAACAATAAAAATCTGTTTTTGAGACACCTTGTATATTAACTGGTACGGTCCAAGGTTAGTTTATATTTATAAGGTTGCGACACATCCTCAACTTATAGGCGGTTCGAGGTCGGGGACGCAAGGAAGGGCACTCCACGGAGAATAGTTGGCAAGACTCGGTAAAATCAAAGCTGATGATCAATCCAGTGGCGTCTAGAATTTGCGCATTTCATTTTGCATTGTTTTGGAAGTGATATTTGTTGAAAGCTGTAATTCCAAATGTTCCTTATTTAAAGTAAAAGAATTTACAACTTAAGAATAATTAAAAACTGTTGTGTAAACGGTTGTTCTACTAATATAATAAACTGTATATCTCCGGCACTGAACAACATGGCCGAAAAATGGGAGATGTGACGTCATAACACGTCAAAGCAATATGGCTGAATGTCGCGACCTTATATGTATAAACCGACTTTGGTACGGTTAAAGAAAAAGCGTATCCAAATAAACATTTATTATTTTAAGTTTATTTTTGTTTCTTGTACTTGTTATTTCGTGTATAAATAGAGTTGGGACACCCTGTAAAGTAAAATTTAATATGTCTATTTTTCGGATACTCTGTAAATACCTTACTAAAAGTACACATACCTTTGTCTCCCCAGTCAGAATTCCATGAGTTTGCAATGATCCAGTAAGGCACTCGGTTTTGAACACCCCATCCTAGGATTCTGATGGCATGACCACCCAGGAATTTGCCACTTACATGTTGGTAAACGCCTAAAATATAATAAATTGCCGCTTTAAAAATGTTTTAAACATGTATTAAAATGTTTTCTAGTTCACCCTTAAGGTCTGGCCACACATAACTGCAATAAGCCCGCAGCCGTGCGTCTCGCTGGTAAAATGTAGGGGATGCGGTGCAAAAAGTTTTGTATTTAATAATATTGCAGTAATACGAGTCCCTTATACTCAATGATCTGAAAAAAAAGCGGATAGCTAATAGAAAATGTTCCCCATATATTTTTAATAAACCTGCGCACGAATTTTTGAGCCCACACTGGAAGAGTTGCTGTCTACCTTTGCATATGCGCAGTTCTCATAAAAGTTAGTGTTTTTCAATTAAAAATCCAATTAAGTGTTGGCAACATTGACAAAATTTGCAGTATTTAAATAAATATAGTGGTTGCAACACTGAAAATGTTTACCTAAACAGCGACAGGGCCACACTCATCATATTATAATTGAAAATCTGGGGTTTCCCGATCGTAAAATTCAAGTAAAATTGACGCCGTCGGCCGCCCAAAGCCAATCTCTCATCTACGGTCGACCGTTATTAGTCATTTGGTATTCGTCCTTTCATTTGTGCTTTGTGAGTCTTCGTGTTTTTCGTGGTGTTTTTAACCTTGGTTTATTTTAGTTTTGTTAAACCAAAACTAAATAATGAGTAATTGTATAGTGTTGTTTTGCAGAAATTGGAAGGTTTTTCCTGTGGTTTTGATTACAAATATGAGGTCAGTTTGGCCCTAACCCCAAAAATTTTCAGCATAAAATTTTCTCAGATCACGAACATTTGCAAACGACTAAAGGCAAAAGTAAAAACTTGGTCAAGTCAAATGAGGGGACGGCGTTTACAAATGGCACAACACGCCAAGTTTAACTGAACGAGAACTGCTACGGGAGCAGGAGTGAAATATCAGTTTATAAATTGAGATTTATTCCTCGAACTAGTTACACCAAAACCAATTGGTTTTATGATAAAATAAACCAAATACCAATCATTCCGTTTTGTTGTGTCAAAGAAGTTTTAAAAAGAAAGATAATAACGCCAAAAATATCGTGCAGTTTTGAAGTTAAGTCAAAGAGGGTCCAGCAAAAACGGAATTCCAATTGAGATTAGTGTTTCAAAGTACTCTCGTATACTAAATTATACAAGACGAAAAATAGTACCCAATATCTAAACAGGTTTAATTTTTAGGGACTTCTATGGAAGACTTGTCTAGAAAGTTGCAGCAACTCCGATTTTGACAAAATTTGGTATACAGGGGTTTTTTGGGCGCTGATCACAAATCTAAAAGATTTAATTATTAGAATACGTTTTGATCTTGACGTATTCGTCATCAAGGTCAAACTATCCCTATTTTTACTATATTTCCCCTTTTTTTGCACTAGTCTTTCTTTACTAATATAAAAAGTTTGCTTTAAATCAAGTCGCCATGTCGCCATTATACACATAGGTGTATGCATGGTTGCAGCGTTTTAGGGGTAAAAGATGTGGAATTTAATGAAAAAACGTGTAAAATAACTAAAAAAAAGGTTTTTTAAAAGATGTTTATAGAATATTGTGTGCCAATTTATTGTTATATCAAGAATTTTGTGCAAAAAGAAGGCGGAATAGAGTGAAACTAAGAATTGAATTTCAACTTTGATGATGAATATCTCGAGAACGAAACGTTAAAAAAATCTTTCAGAGTCATGATTAGCGCCCCAAAAACCCCCGTATACCAAATTTCCAAACCCGCTCGTGTTGTTTGTTTTCCGCTAGTATGTAAATTTTTACTGCGCATGCCCACGAGAGGACTGCGCAGTGCCCACGTAGGGGTTATTGTCATTTTTCCATCCATATTATTTTTCAGATCAGTGTTAATACTACGCTTTAAATTACACATATTCGTAAAATAAACCACTCGAAGTTTGGATAAAAGGAACAGAGATAAGTAAGAAAATCTGATTATTTTAACGAGGAGATATACATACATAAAACACTAGACTCGGCTTGACAAAAATCCTTTTTAACACGCTTTTATTAACTTGGGTTGTAACTATCTATCCATCTGGCTGCCTATGTAACGGAATCTTTGAGCCTAATTTTAACCAACTTCCAGCTATTCGATTTCTTTGAAACTTTGCACACGTATTAAGGACCCATGACAATGCAATAATCTGCAAACAGTATCCCGTTATCCTGCTTTGGATCGCCAGAAAAAGAAATTCCATTATATTATAAAACAACACCTAGGATGCCATCTGTTGGAAAAATTTCAAACTTTGCTATTAAATGAAGAAGAAATTTTTTAGTTTTTACATAATTTGGTTAGTTGCACCATTGGTGTTCAATTTTTATGAACAATAAAAATTAATAAGTTCTTTTACACAATTGGGTTAGTTGCACCATTGGTGTTCAATTTTTATGAACAATAACAGTTAATAAATGCCGTTAACACGCTTTTATTAACTTGGGTTGTAACTATCTGGCTATGTAACGGAATCTTTGAGCCTAATTTTAACCAACTTCCAGCTATTCGATTTCTTTGAAACTTTGCACACGTATTAAGGAAACATGACAATGCAATAATCTGCAAACAGTATCCCGTTATCTTTTTTGGATCGCCAGGAAAAAAATTCCATTATATTATAAAAACAACACCTAGGTTGCCATCTGTTGGCAACATTTCAAACTTTGCTATTAAATGAAGAAGAAATTTTTTAGTGGGTTGCAATATATTGGCAACGGTCCAAACATTGCCTGGATTGCCATCTGTTGGCAAAATTTCAAACTTTGCTAGTTAATGAAGAAGAAATTTTTAGTGAGTTGCAATCTGTTGGAAAAATTTTAAAATTTGCCACTCTTGTTCATTAAAAAATTTTTCGCCATTTTGTCAAGAGTAGCAGAAACTAAAAAATGAAAAATAATTAATAGTTTAAAAAACTAAAAAAACACGCTTTTATATGCAACCGAACTAAAAATTAGAAAATAATTTTTCATTAAAAAAAATATTGTCATTTCATAGTAAAAAGCGTGGGGTGATAAATATATTAAATGTTATAATTATTATATTTGCAAATATCTATGATGGAAAAGTTATGAAAAAATAGTAAAATGCACCCTACGCTTTTTACTATGAAATGACAATATTTTTTTAATGAAAAATTATTTTCTAATTTTTAGTTCGGTTGCATATGAAAGCGTGTTTTTTTAGTTTTTTTAAACTATTAATTATTATATTTTTGAGGGCATGAAAAGTGCTTTTTAATTTTTCAGAATTAATCTGTCCCACTTTCCTCTATCATTGTGAATCCGGGCTCGGTGCGTCCTTGGTGCGGTTATGTGCGGCTAGACCTTTACTTGTAGAATCTTAAAATATACCGTACAAAATTTATTATAAAAAAACTGTGGTGACGGTGGTCGATAGAATTCCTTCTAAATTGAACAACCAGATTAAGTAATAATTTTATTATTACTTTTTTTATCCTTGAACAAACCACGAAGGCTAAAAGCCTAAATACTAACGTACCGTGGGTGTCTTAAGCAAGGTAAGAGGGAGTTTGTTAACACGGGACTTTAAAACTTGAAGATTTGGGGGAGAAGGAAAGACCTCCACTGGCAGTAGGTTCCACAGTCTAGAAACTCTAGGGATAAAAGAACAAACGAAATGGAAAGTTCGGGGCCTGTCCAATTGGACCGTATAGGGATGCATACATGCGGCACCACGACTTTCTCTGTTGGGAGCTGCAAGAGGAGGGACTATACTGAATAATTCGTCGGAGCAGAAGCCGTAAAAGTATCTATAAAAGAGCGATAGATCTCCCCTCGACAATGGGCCAGAGAAAGAAGTCTTTGAGTAAGTAAAGGATCATTAATAAGACGAATAGCTCTTCTTTGAATGGCATCAAGAATGCTGAGGGTTGTAGAAGATGCCATTCCCCAGACATGCGAATAATATTTCAGAGAAGGTCGAATTTGGGACACATGGTGTATAAATTGGATCGGAAA
Organism: Listronotus bonariensis; assembly: GCA_014170235.1. Taxonomy (NCBI): domain Eukaryota; kingdom Metazoa; phylum Arthropoda; class Insecta; order Coleoptera; family Curculionidae; genus Listronotus; species Listronotus bonariensis. The sequence goes on along the minus strand of JACEGR010008469.1, from coordinate 28,559 downwards.
AGAAATCCAAGCTTTTTGAAGCCGCGGTGGCTATAGATACAATGTGCGTTTATGCTAGTTAAGGTTATACTCAAATGTGACGCCCACAAGGTTAAATGTGCCCCCGCTCTGCAAAACCTGGTTACTCATAAGTAAAGGGTGAGTGTTGGATGATTTTTTGGCGACAAGGAACATGATTGTGTTTTGGATACATTCAATTGAACAAGATTTTTGGCCCCCAATCCAATATCAAATTGAGATCCTGTGAAAGAGATGTCTGCATCGCCCTGCGTTTGCTTTCCATGTCGGGTTGAGAGATTGGTTTGAGAACCTGAAAAGTGGAGTGAAGGGTACTATAGTCAGCATAACTATGAATGGGATTGGTTGTGGAAGAAAGAAGGTCGTTGATGTGAAGAAGAAACTAAGTTGGTGCTAGTACTGAACCCTGAGGCACTCCAGCATTAATTTCGTGAAAGCTTGAAGAGTGGCCATCAACAATGACTGATATAATCGATTAGAAAGATAACTGGAGAGCTAAGTATGTATTGTTGACATTGTTTAGTTAAAATAAATAAATAAACAAGTTTGTCTTACCACTTTTATAGTTTAACAGATCTTCGTAGACAGAGAACGCTGCTTCAACTGGTCCATTAGTTGATATCTCTGTCTGAATTTGCTCTACTCTACTCGACAAGGAATATGCTTTAGACCCGTAGTGTTTGTCTTGATCGTATGGAATGGTGTAAGTCGATTCACACTTTTGAACACATTTAGGAGTTTTGTTGTCATCGCCTACAAAAAAATGAAATTAAAAAAATGCTGACTACCAAAGACATTAAAAAACTCCATGTATGGGTTCCTCGCATCCACTTTATATTCCAGAATTATCACCGTACGATTTTTTTAGAATAATTAGGTGGCACCCGTTATAGAGTAAGAGCCCGTAAATGACATGCCTAAATACGTCATTGTATACAAGCTTAAAGTTTTTTTCTCCACTACAGGAGCTAAATCATTTGACATATGTATATGAATTTTGAATCAACTGGACAGGACTTGGTGATAGCCAAAGTCAACCATTCCGCCTAAATACCGATTTCTTTTTGTTATAATTGGTTCATCGCCGAAATTCGGTGTTATATTGTTCTAAAAAAATATAAATAAATTACAAGTTATACTACGATGTATGCCCTTTTAAGACCTTGTGTGGAGACATAGGGCCATATGAATAAAATAAAAAGCAAATGCTTTTGCTTATAAGCTCGTATAGATGATTTACACCAAACGTATGTCGCAAGTTAAGCATTTGCTTACAATTGCAAGTATTCACTTATAGAAAAGTCACGACAAGTAATGCTGCTATTCAGTAGCATCACATTTTTATAAGTAAATACTCGTATACTTGTAAAGCCGGCTACTCATTACGCGGTAATTGGCGAGTAACTTGACTGGGAATATACTTGGCAAGTATTTTTCGAGTTCCAAGTAAGCTATCTACATTACGCGTCTACTTATAGAATTGCAAGTTTTGGAAAGTACAAGTAAACAACAACAAGTAGTTTTTAAGATGGACGAAAGTGAAACGGCAGTTTAAGCTACTTTTGTAAAAATTAGTTGTGGTTATATTTTATTAAAAATTAGCAAAAAGAATTGCAAACGTAGAAGGTGGTGATGGGTTACATCTTTTAACAATAGTAAAGATAGGTAAGTATTTTTCTTTTTGTATATAAAGTTGGGTTACTACCTGCGCCACTCGACTAGCGCCAGCTCTTTTGCATATGGAAACGTGTTGTCTTGGGCAAATTCACCTTGTATACGTTTCCAAGCGTCATACACTACATTGCGGTTTTTGTGGAGTTTATGGGATGCATCCTGATAACAGTTTTTTTTATAGAAATATAAGAACTGCAAAATTAAATCATTTGATCATTCCATTGTAAATGCTACACCAAAAGAAAACTTTTTACATAAACACAACAATTGAAGGGTGGCAGCGAATAACGGTCAGTCTATTTTTTGCCAATACCAAAATAATAGCACGATCATATAGCTAGAACCCAATATAATACCACTGTTGCTAATTACAACAAAAAAAGTTCGAAGTTCTCGAAAAAAAAGTTTAAAAGATACAACCACAGCTTAACAAGATTCGACTTATAGTTATTTATTAGATAAGTGAGTTATATTACATATAAGTCACGCAAGAAAAGTTTAACTCTCGAGCCCGAAGGGCGAGAGAGGTAATTTCTTAAGTGACTTATATGTAATAACTCACGTGTCTAATACAAAATTTTATCCAACACTTTCGTATAAATCGTTTTTAATATCGAAATTAATTTGAAAACGTCATCCATTATTTGTTACTTGTCATTGTCAACACCAGCAACAAAATTTTGTATTGTCTATAATTCACTAGTGAGCTAAAGGGTACTTTAGCTCACTAGTGTTGGATAAAAATATTAAAACGCAAATACCGATAAAATATGCTAATCGGAGTTATTTTCCGCGACCATTCAATCTGACTTGCCAAGTAATGCGTAATGTGGCGCCGGTAAATAAATTCCCAAGTCAAGTACTTGGTGAGGAACTTTTTGCTTCGAATACCGCAAAGAATCACCTCTTGAAGTTACGGACATTATTTCACTAACACCCAGTATAAGTACGTGACATTTTGACTTTAAGGTTTAAAATCCATACTTACCTGTACACGGTAGCCTGGAACCATTGACATGATGTTCACAAGGAGCAATTTCATATGGCCGACAACCCTAAAATAAAATTACAAATATTATTTATAGGTCTTTACAAAAAAAATAATGTATTTAGTCCTAATTTTTGTGGAATAAATGTTAACAAGCAGGAAACCTATTATTTTACCTGTTCAGATCCATAAGGTCCTCCGGAAACAATACCTTTTCTAACCCAATAATGGAAAGCTGCTCCTGGAAAGCCTCCATTGCATCCAGCGCCGCAGGTGTAGCAACAGGAAACTAAGTCGTCAGCGGAGAATCTAAAGTGAGTCTGGCCTTTTGAATGGATGCACACTCTGTCGGACATCACTTCGACGGCTCCAAAGGCCTAAAATTATACAGATTTAAAATAAGCACAATCGAATAAAAAAGCTAGTAATCAAATGTTAAACTAACTGGTCTCCCCGTGGCGCAGTGTACAGAGCTTCGATCTTCGAAGCCAGAGGTCGCCGGTTCGATTCCCAGCGGGGAGACATATTTAGGTAGTAGTTTAAAAAAATACGACCGTGGTGGCACCACCCAGCAAACACTATTTGCTGGCAATATACATTTTCCATATTGGCATTGATGGTAAAGCATTGGCAATTGGTGGCAATATTATGCCAACATCTAATACGCATTAAAAGTTAACCCTAAATAAACACTCAATTGCCAATAAATTTTACATGCAGGCGAATTGCCGGCAAGCATACAAAAATGGAGGCATACCAATATCCTGATTTAAAAAGCATGCATGCCTTTTGTTGCAGGCAAATAAATATTGGATTTTTGAAGGCAAACCTTCAACGCATATTCATACTTTTTAAACCATATTATTAACATTGGTATTTAACTAACATTCGAGCAATTTTTTTGATCTGTTTTATTTATAATGGCGGCTAAACAACATTATTTTATATATTTTTTTACATAATTTAAAGGAAATGGCCTTTTCCTAACATTTTATTGATACAAATTATGCAAATAAAAATTAAGTCAAACAAAATGTTTATCATGTATTTTTGAGAGAATAAAAATAAAATGATGGTAAAATTAGCTAGGTTAACGACGATTTCGACCGAAGGTGATAAATTCAAATTTCCCGCTTAGCCGAAATACAAGATTTGACAATTTGACAGATGAGGCAACCTTGCTTTTGTTTGGCGCTTTGTGCAAATGTTTTCTACGTGGTTTTCTAGCTTTTTAGTTTCTTTTTTAAAGAAAGGAGTTTTTAGTATATAGACATAATTAAGTGTATTCATTACCTAATTAGTGTGTTGTGTAATTAATTGGTGATGGCTAGTCAAGAAGGCGATACTGCGTTGTTTAAAATGTACTGTGCATGTTTCAGTGCTTGGACAACGTTGACGGAACAGGGGGAACGATGGGTTAAACATCTAATAACCGGACACCCACGGTTCTCTGGTATTTAGGCATATGCCTTCGTGGGATGTCAAAAGATAAAAAAGAACTACTTCCGCACAATCGAGATTTGCGTCTGAAACAAACCCTAGTTCGACCCAGCATTACGGCCGGCACGGACATGACAATAAAAACAATTCACATCATTTAATATGCTCGAACTAACCAGAACATTCCCCATCTCTTTTAAATAATGCTAGTAGATAAAGACAGATACTGACTGTTTACTTTTTCTTCTACTTACGAAATCTCGTCGAACATATGAAACCACAACGAAGCCATCGGGGAAAGATATTAGTCCGGTCAAATATGGATAAAATGAAATATCGGCTAATATTGAATTTCTATTGATTTCTCAGCATATTTATGTAAAAACAGTTAAATTAAATTATTTGTATGACAAAACCTAATTCATCTAAAGTAAATCTGCAACGCTTTTTAAAAGGTAAACTCGAATGAAATATCGATGGATAAAACAATACAATGCTCTGCTAATGCAGAAAGCAATACTGTAATATTATTATACATATTTTTTTTATCTTTATCACATTCTACGAAGGCTTATGCCTAAATACCAGTGTACCGTGAGTGCCGGGTTACTGGATGTTTAACCCATTATTGTCGTGTTCCGTCAACGTTATCCAAGCACTGAAACATGCAATTTTGCATTTCACAGTACTTTTTAGACAACGCGGTAGTGCCACCACGGACGTTTTTTTCAAATAACTACTACCTAGGAATGGCAGAATACTACACAGTGGTTTGCCATTGCCAACTGTGAGGTGACGAGCAATGAAAAATCCGATGTCCGACTCCGAGGTTCGAACCCGGATCGCTGCGGTGAGAGGCTGACACCTTAGCCCCTGCAGCACTGCTCGCCAGAAACATATAACACATGATTACACATATTATACATTTAGGTTGTTGTGAAAATATTAATTTTTGTAATATTTGTCTACATATCGACGCACTGTGCGATGTGTCACGTTGTTTACATGCCGGAATTATTTATTTAATCTCTACCAGTCTGATATTCTACGCGTGTAGGACCTTCCCTTTTCGGGCCATTGCCAGTGTACCTTTTGACTTAGCTGATGCGGTATAATTTAATATTAGTTAAAAAAGTTTATGTAAAACATTGTGGTAAACTTGTCCGACAAAAAAGTGACGCGTTTGCCCGGTCCGACACATGAAACATTTGACATTGACAGGCTAGGTTAAAGCGCCGCTTCCATATATGGCGATATGAATATTCGTGGTAGACTCGTCAAAAGGAATCCCCCTAAAAGGTTTTAAAAGTGTTATTATTATGAAGTCAACTCTTAGTTTGACCTCCGGACAGTACGGACGTGCGTAGAGGACTACAAACGTTCTTCCCGGAGTGGCGGTTAGAGGTGCCGTACGGACGTTTTTACCTTCGGGGATCAAGCAAAGATTCACGCTAAATTGACGGCATCTTTCTTCTGGATCTAAGCGCTGTGAGCGAAGATTCCTATAAGCTGATGGTATCCTGTTTGGTGGTGAACATGAGGTATTTCTCAAATGGCGGGAAATAGATGGGCGTGCCATGGGAACTGTCAGTAGTGAAAGTGAAGGTTATACGTAACACCAGTAGCAGATCTTGGTTTGACAGCCGACAATTTATGCATTGCATCGCGATTGTTGAATTATTTTGTTTTCTTTTTGGACTTTCTGGGAGCTACGAGCTCGATTATCTCAGATTTTCCGCCGACGAAGCCCTGGAAAGCATAGTCCGGAAGGGGAAGAGTGGTGGATTGGACCTGAAGGGACCAAAACCAAGAAAAAAAATAGAAATAGAAATAGAATCATGAAGTCAATTTCATCACTGGCCCAGGGACTATAAGCAGGCATATAAGAAAAATCAGGAGACCAAAACACTTTACTTTATCGCTTTTTATTTTAATTAACTATTAAGGTGTTATATATTTTTATCTCTGGACAAACCACGAAGGCTAAAAGCCTAAATACTAACGTACCGTGGGTGTCTTAAGCGAGGTAAGAGGGAGTTTGTTGACACGGGACTTAAATACTTGAAGATTTGAAAGACCTCCGCGGGCAGCAGGTTCCACAATCTAGAAACTCTAGGGATAAAAGAACGAACAAAGTGAGAAGTTCGGGGCCCTGTCCAGTTGGACCGTATAGGGATGCATACGCACGGAACCACGAGTTTCTCTGTTGGGAACCGTGAGTGGAGGAACTTTCCTTTACCACACGTTTGTATGATGCATTTTATTCTTATTATCCGCCAGTGTGTCATTGTATTGATTATTTATTTACAATTACGGAAAAATCACATTTAAAATATTTTAACTGTTACAATACTCGTAATCAGTATTTGTTTTAAGTTATCGTAAAAGCAAAACAGCTTCGAGTCATATAACAAAGAGATAACCTATGTATGTAGTATGTATTTAAATTAACAAACTTTGTTTTTACATATTTATTTTCTTATTGTTTTTTTATCTGTTTCATACTTATCAAGTATATCATAAATGGTAAATAGACAAAGAAAAATTATGTTGTTTCCTAGTCCGTTGATTAACTTTTATTTGCTTTTTCTTTTTGTTTTTATCACAGCACACTATGCTGCCCAAGTCGACAATCAAGGCCTACTTAAGCTTATTTTAGTGAGCTAACACTTTTTAATGCCACTAAGGGTAAATGCCATTTTGTAGAACATTTTTAGGCAAAAATCAGATTGGTTAGACAAACCTACAGGGTGGTATTTAAAAATATCACCCAATAAATTAATTAACATTGTAAACAGACATTACTACAACAAGCAGTCACAGCCTACTACCTTTAGTTTTTTTCTTTGAATAATAATTATACACAATTGCTTCCTTTTTATTTATGCATAATAGGACACATGTGAAAAAAAGTCTAATTTTGACCTCAAAAATACGACTTTAAAATATTTGTAGGTAATTTTAGAACATTCTGTACAGGGTCCGTCACGACGAGTTGAGTCGACAAGTATATAGGAAACGCCTAGGAATATTTTTCTGAAAATTTATATAGGGGGGTAACTGAAAGAGCTCTCTTCAACAAAAATATTTTCAACTCTCGACAACTTCCGGTTATACCGAAGTAGACATTAACTTCGTTATTTTAAATAGAATGTCCTATTTTTATTGAATTTTTGGAATCTACGTTAAATTTTAATACAACTTTGTATAAAACATCACACACCTAGATCTAGCCATTTTGCAGCAATTTCAGTTTTTCGAAATATTTGACAGATGCAACCTTAGACAAAAATAACAATTTCTTGAAATTCAAACAAGATAGGCTAAATATTTTCTGACTTTGGATAAATAAGATCCATATCTTACCACTCACATGAAAATTATCAAAAAAAAAATATACAAGGTGCCCAAAATTAACACCGTATTCTGATATTTTGAAAACTCACAAACTTTATTTTTTTAAATGTCAACCTTATTTTCTTTCTTTGCCAATGGATTCTACGCTACAAAAGAAGGGCACAAGTGGAAAAAACGAAATTTTTCTATCTTTATTAGGACACTCAAAAATGTCAGTTGGCTTTGGCTTGAATCACTAATAAATTGAAATAATCTTCATTACTGAATCTTAAACGAAGCATATTAACACTTTCGATACACAAACACGTCAAACTGCTAATATTTTTATTTGTTGTCAGAATAGCTTTTGTTTTTTTGTTGATTCATTCATGCCAAAGCCAACAGACATTTTTGAGTGTCCTAATAAAGATAGAAATATTTCGTTTTTTCCACTTTATACGCAAACTGTTCATTTTAAATATAGGGTTGTAATTATAAAGTGCCCTTCTTTGTAGCGTAGAATCCATTGGTGAAGAAAAAAATAAGGTTAACCTTTAAAAAATGAAGTTTTTGAGTTTTCAAAATATCAGAATACGGTGTTAATTTTTGGGCACCTTGTATATTTTGTTTTGAAAGTCAGAAAAATAGTTAGCCTATATTGTTTGAATTTCAAGAAATTGTTATTTTTGTCTAAGGTTGCATCTGTCAAATATTTCGAAAAACTGAAATTGCTGCAAAATGGCTAGATCTAGGTGTATGATGTTTTATACAAAGTTGTATTAAAATTTAACGTAGATTCCAAAATTCAATAAAAAATAGGACATTCCATTTAAAATAACGAAGTTGATGTCTACTTCCGGTATAACCGGAAGTTGTCGAGAGTTGAAAATATTTTTGTTGAAGAGAGCTCTTTCAGTTACCCCTTATATAAATTTTCAGAAAAATATTCCTAGGCGTTTCCTATATACTTGTCGACTCAACTCGTCGTGACGGACCCTATACAGGGTGGCAACTTTTCGTTGACCTTGCAGGGTATAGCGAAAACTAAAAGAGATAGAACAATTCTGATTGCACCATCCTGATTTTGATTCTTCAAACAAATTCAGTGGTAAAAGTAAATCATGGTTAACTTGATTCGGTTTGGAGATACAGAGTGTTTTTCAAATTTTGTCAATGTGACCAGGCACTGTAACTCGCTTGATATAAAAGAAAGAAAAAAATGTAAATAGAAAAGTTTTAGGGATTTTTACGTGGAATTCAGTGGCGTACCTATATTTTTTCCATTGACTTTTATTTTAAAATTATAACACAAACAGAGTTGGGTCGTATTCGAATACTCGGTATTCTGAATAATATTCAGAATATATTTTGCCGGTATTCGAATACATTTGTGCGTTTGGTATTCGGTATTCGGCAGAATACTAATTTGCTCAGTATTCGAGATTCTGTATTCGAATACTTTAAAAGTATTCGACGAATATTTTTTTTTGAGTATTCGAATACCGGCGTTCCGAGTATTCGAATACCGAGAGGTGTAAGTATTATTCGAATACTAAAATTATTTGAATAACAAAAGGGAAGCAAAATAGGAAAAAAGAGGTAAAGACCTTTTTTTTTGCTCTTCAATTTTGTCATAGGTTTTGTTTAGTTGTATTCGAATCTTTTCGTTTTTAGTATTCGAATACCGATTCCGGGTATTCATTTATTCGAATACTTTTTTCTTGCAAGTATTCATATATTCGGTATTCGAATACTTTCTTTATTCCGGTATTCGTAATCGTATTCGAATACCGATTTTCAGTATTCTGCCCAACTCACAACACAAAGTTGGGTTTTAAATAAAACACCCTGTATATTTTATCATCAGGATACAGGATGTTTTAATAAAAATAACAACTTTGGGTTATAACTTTAAAATAAAAGTCAATGGAAAAAATGGTAATAGTTCGATATATAGCGGTTTTCGCTATTATAAGTGATTTTCGAAAAATTCTTTTTCAGGGCGTTTCTATAGGTCGATTATGACACAAATCTGTGTGCGCGTTTTCCAAAATCCATTTCTATAATTTATTATTAATAAAAACATATTTACGGGACGGTGGAGTGAACAGGGGTGCTGGGTGGGGACAAAACAGTATAAATCCAACGTCAAACACAAGAAAACATTAATACACTGCACTCGGGGCACATGAAAAATGTAAATTAATTTTGAAAAGTATTAAATTTTTCGAAAACTATCCCACACATATGAGATATCTCGTCCGCCATTAATTAAAGAAGGAAAATTCATTTTGGTCAGCTGATAACATGAAGTTCGTCATTATAAAAATGACAGTCTTGATAGAAGCAGCGTTGCCAAACTTCTTATGAAGAATTAACACCAAGCCTATTTCAGGGATTATCCACCATTTCCATGAGAAACAATGGTATTTTTTGTAGAAATGCCTCCTTCTTTATGTTTAGGTATTTTCCTTTTTTCTCTACAAATTATAATAGGAAGAAGGAATAACTTAATTTTTCATATGAATTTTGTCCTGTATCTTCCTTTTTTTAAGCTATTGACACTTTCTCACTTTATTTGGCAACATCGCAAGACATTTACAGTTCTATTGCAAACTCTTCTTTTTTATGCAGTGACAGCCATGGCGGGATTGTTGTACTATTATTTATTTTTAATTTTTTTAAACAATATTTTGGACATTTTTGTAAACAGAAAGTGCGGTGTGTACTGTGAAATACTGTTTTGGAGCGTTTAATGTAGGATTTCTACTGTTTCGTCCCCACCCAGCACCCCTGTTCACTCCACCGTCCCGTAATATGTTTTTATTAATAATAAATTATAGAAATGGATTTTGGAAAACGCGCACACAGATTTGTGTCATAATCGACCCATAGAAACGCCCTATAAAAATTTTTTTTCGAAAATCTCTTATAATAGCGAAAACCGCTATATCGAACTATTACCGAAAAAATTATAGGTACTCCCTCTGAATTTTACGTAAAAATCCCTGAAACTTTTTTATTTACATATTTTCTGTGTCTATTCTAAAGCAGTTGCAAGTGCTAGTCAATTGACAAACTTTGAAAAACACTCTTGTATTTCAAAACAAATCAAGTTAGCCATAATTTACTTGCACCACTGAATTTGCCCCAAAAATCGAAATCGAGATTGTGCAATTAGATTTGTTCTGTCTTTTTTAGCTTTCCGCTATACCCTACAAGGTCAACGAAAAGCCGCCACCCTCTGCATACATTCTTGACTACCACACTGTCTGATTGCGAATTAAATTAAACTTATTCTCCGAAATTTCCGATAACTATATTTTTAAATAATAACAACAGATACTTACCCAACATGACCCGCACGATCCCTGATCTCTGATCTCTCGAATCGTTGGACAATCCGGCCATTGTTGACGCGCGTCAAAGCTGTAGGGGTAGTTCGACTGCGTCCAGATTGTGGATATGGACTGGAGGCATGAAATTTTTGTGTTCTGGAAGTACGCCCATGAGTCCTTTGAAGTAGTCTAATGGGATGTTTTGGTCAAAGTTTCTTCCTGCCTGTTTAGTGAAAAAGTAATTGTTTAAAACAGATACTACCCATATAACATTTTTTGCCGGCGTTGTACATTTAATTTACTGGCATTGCCAACACTCTTTAATGGCAAGGCATTGGCAAAAAGATATCAAAAAGACGCGAAAGTGGGCAATTGGCCGTTATTAGGCCACGTGTTGCAGATAATGTGATGGCATCCGTCATTAATAATTTATGATAATAAAATGCGTTTAGGATGATGGCATCCATTATTAATAAGTTATGCCAAAAATGCGTTTAGGATGATGGCATCCATCATTAATAAGTTATTGGCAAAAAATGCGTTTAGGATAATGGCATTTATCATTAAATAAGTATTGAAAGTTTTATAAGTTGAATGTCCCAAAAGTTAAATAACATATTTAGAATTTTGTAATCGAAAAAATGAGAAAAAAGGTAGGAAAACTTTATCAATAAAAAAATTACATAATATAAATTTTTATACCATAACAATAAACCAAAAAAAAAAAATAAAAAGTATGTAATAAAATTTAAAAAAAGATAGTAAATCAAAAGAAAACACTTTAAAATAGTAAGTATTTAAGGACACTTACACTCAATTTTCAGATCCAAAACATAGGGAGAAATATTTTAAAGGAGTTAAATGTCAAAAAAAAAACTATTAAATATATATTAATTTTTTTTATTAACACGTCTTTAAAACTTTTAATAAGGCAACTCCCTGATTTCATATAATTTTTTTCGGTAACTACAAATTTAAAAGGTTTTAAACAAAATGTTTACAGCTCCTAACAGTCTACTTGAATAACCCGCCTTCTTGACTAGCCATCACCAATTAATCACACAACACACACTAATTAGGTAATGAATACACTTAAATAATTATGTCTACTAAAAACTCTATTCTTTAAAAAAGAAACTAAAAAGCTAGAAAACCACGTAGAAAACAATTGCACAAAGCGGCCAAACAAAAGCAAGGTTGCCTCATCTGTCAAATTGTCAAATCTTGTATCGAAATCAGTCGAAATTAACCTATCTAATTTTTTACCATCATTTTATTTTTATTCTCTCAAAAATACATAATAAACATTTTGTTTGACTTAATTTTTATTTGCATGATTTGTATCAATAAAATGTTAGGAAAAGGCCATTTCCTTTAAATTATGTAAAAACATAAAATAATGTTGTTTAGCCGCCATTATAAATAAAACAGATCAAAAAAATTGCTCGAATGTTAGTTAAATACCAATGTTAATAATATGGTTTGAAAAGTATGAATCATGCGTTGAAGGTTTGCCTTCAAAAAATCCAATATTTATTTGCCTGCAACAAAAACGCGTGCTTTATTTAATCAGGATTGGTATGCCGCCATTTTTGTATGCTTGCCGGCAATTCGCCTGCATGTAAAATTTATTGGCAATTGAGTGTTTATTTAGGGTTGACTTTTTAATGCGTATAAGATGTTGGCATAATATTGCCACCAATTGCCAATGCTTTACCATCAATGCCAATATAAAAATGTATATTGCCGGCAATAGTGTTTGCTGGGTAATATTCATTTCGGACCCAGAGATATAATACGGGACTATTTTTAACTTCGTATTTTTTCTTTTAAAACTGTAGAGAATGCGAGAAAATAAGAATTTTTTTAAAATAAAATTATGTCCGAAAATGCTTTGTTTCCGAGATACCGGTGTGTTTAAAAAAATGCCTTCTTATCATAACTGTCTTACCATTCCAGATATTTTTACAAAATTTGTTATACTTCTTTTGACCATTACATTATATTTTTTGTGAAAGTTTTTAAAAAATTCTGCCAGTACTTTGGAAGCAAGGTTTGTATTGATTTTTTTTCAAGAAAAATAGTACCCCACTGCTTTTTCTTTGATCAATAGTATTTTTAAAATATCTATTTACTTTCAAGTTTATTTGGTTTGTTTGTTTTTCTATAACAACCGGTTTTCATAACATTGAATAGAAAAAAAGCAGTGGCATATTAGGAATTATTGGGATTCATATAAGGTCTAGCAGTAATAAATTCAGCAGTATTTTGACATTACGCATGCTCAGTAGTGGTTTTAAATAAGGGAAACTTTATTAAAGTTACTGCTAGACTTTAATTGTGCAAAAATATAGTCGGTCGTTTCCCTTCCTTATTTTGACATTTGAAAACAAAATGAGGTTAAGGGTTAAAGTAATTTTTGTTTATTTTTAAATTTTGTCTTTAAAATATACTAAAAAAGTTAAAACTTCCCATTTTTAACTATACAAAACAAATAAATAAAATAGACTATAAATAAAAACAAATAATACATAATAATTATTTCAAAGTAATATTTAACATTTTTATGTGTAGTTTTTTAATGGAGTAATAATCTAATGTAAAATAGATGTATTTAAAATGGTATTTAGGTACCTAGAAGTATACATTAATTGTTATGACGATGGTTAAGTATCAAACCGCTATGTCATGAAACAATTTAACAACAAACTTGTAAAGTTCAAATTAAAATGGGCTGAAATAAAAAACTGTTAAGCTGATGTTTTCACATTTTTCCAGCAAAAATTTGCACAACTCTCATTTAAATATTTAAAAAAACAGTATTTTTTAACTTTGTTATGGTATAAGTTTTAACGTTTAAAAAAGAGTCTTTATTGATATTGCCACAGTAGAAATTAATTTATTGAAAAACTTCTTTTGTCATACCATGTATACCTTGCCGAAATAAATCAAAATCTAATTACTGAATAAGAATAATATATACAGAATTAACTAAAACGACTAATATTTTTATTTATTTTGCTTAAAAATGGAAAAGGTTAAGAAAATTATAAATCTATAAACTAACATCCGGTATTGTAAAATAATTTGTAATTTCTAGAAACCTGGGCAACTCCGATTTTGACGAAATTTAGCATACGGGGGTTTGAGGCGCTGATCACGAATATGAAAGAATTATTTGGAGAAACGTTTCGTTCTTGAGATATTCATCATCATACTTGAAATTTAAACTAATCCTATTTTTACAATATTCCCCTTTCTTTTGCACACAATTCTTGATTTAAAGCTTAAGTGGCACACAATATTTGTGACACTTTAGCTTTAAATCAAGAATTGTGTGTAAAAGAAGGGGAAATATAGTGAAAATAAGCTTAGTTCAAATTTGAACTTTGATGATGAATATCTCGAGAACGAAACGTTTCCGCCAAAAAATGTTTCAGATTCGTGATCAGCGCCCCAAAAACCCGCGTATACCAAATTTCGTTAAAATCGGAGTTGCCGCAGGTTTCTAGAGAATTACCAATAATTTTTTAAAAAGAGAAAATGTATTCCTACCTTCCATGTCGTTCCTTGTTTATTAATAGATTCGATAAACTCATCCGATAGTGGATGTAATTCAGTATGAGGATGCGGCGTTGTGGCTGAGGTCAGTCCCAAAAAAAGGCAAACTGTAGCTGCCCAAATCGGTAACATATTGCTGCCAACAAAAATATGGAAAACCAAATTTTAATATATGAAAAACAAACTGAAGATGTGATTGTCGCACCGTTCATAGTCTTCATCACAACTCAATTACTCCATGAATACGACGGAGGTTAAAAAATATGTTACCAACAATTTTATTCTTAGAAACGAAATTTTATGGTTTTCTAAACAATTTCATTGCGCAAGTTTTTTTTTAACTGCATTTTTTTATCTTTGGACAAACCACGAAGGCTGAAAGCCTAAATACTAATGTACCGTGGGTGTCTTAATCAAGGTAAGTGGGAGTTTGTTGACACGGGACTTAAATACTTGAAGATTTGGGGAAGGAAAGACCTCCGCGGGCAGCAGATTGCAGAACTCTAGGGATAAAAGAACGAACAAAGTGGGAAGTTCGGGGTCTGTCCAGTTGGACCGTATAGGGATGCATACGCGCGGAACCACGAGTTTCTCTGTTGGGAACCGTGAGTGGAGGAACTATACTGGACAATTCTTCAGAGCAGAAGCCATGGAAGTACCTATAAAAGCGATAAATCCCCCACAGCCCGACGATGGGCAAGAGAGGGAAGCCTTTTTGTAAGTGAAGGATCATTATTGAGACGAATAGCTCTTCTTTGAATAGAATCAAGAATGCTTAGGGTTGTGGGGGACGCCATGCCCCAGATATGAAAACAATATCCAAGGGAGGTCGGATATGGGACACATATAAAGTGTATAAATTAGAAGCGGAAAAATACTTTTTGGCTCGAAAGAGAAATCCAAGCTTTTTAAAGCTGCCGTGGCTATAGATACAATGTGTTTATGCCAGTTAAGGTTACTTTCAAATGTGACGCCCACAAGATTGAAAGTGTTTTTGCTCTGTAAAACTTGGCCGCTCATAGGTAGAGGATGAGTATTTGATGACTCTTTTCGCGACAAGAAACATGATTGTGTTTTGGATGCATTAAAATGGGCGAGATTTTCGGCGTCCCATTCCAATATTAAATTAAGATTCTGAGAAAGAGATATCTGCATCGCTCTGCGTTTGTTTTCCAAGTGCATGGAATACTTTCAAAGCATTTTTTATTAGAACTGGAAATAATTAACTTTAACTTTATACAATTTTCGAGAAACGCTTCCTTTGCGAGAGACAGCAAAGCTTAATTCTTATTTCAATCAGTTGAAAGTGAAGCAACAAAATGGGTAAGAAAAATTGAAAATTGGGTTTTAGGGAGGTGGAAATCAAACATTGTATACGGGTGTTTCCATAGATAACCCACATTTGGATCCGCAGTGGTAAAAACCATTTTTCGGATTTTTTCGATCTCGCGCAGTAAAAACATCGAGGGTGGACGAACATGCGCACTGGGCGAATACAACACGGCACTCCGTGCCCTCCATCCGCGATCTTACCGTGACGCTCATTAGCTACCATACTCCGAACGAGAAACCCAGAGAAGGCGTCGTAAATTCTTTCCGATAATGCGGATAGCCTGTTTGGCGCCAGGCGTGTTCACCCTCGATTTGCTTGCGCACAAAGCCGTTTTTTCTGCCCATGAAATGTAACTTTTGTTTCGCGCAGGTTATAACATTGGCAATCCATCGAGATCAGTGCTGTTTTCTAACTATGGACTTGCTTCATTTCTAAAATACAGGGCGTTAAGGCTTTTAAAAAGTCGGTGTTTTTCAATATCTGAAAAGCCTTTTAAAATGAAATTTGGTACACTTATAAAATGTATTTTAAGCTTCTACCTAGATTAAGATTATTAAGTCCACTGGCGTCTCAGTGGGCACCACAGACAATATTATTAGAAAACAAAAGTACGCCACTGACTTTTTATAATGTTTCTATATGTTTTTTCGATTAAGCAATTGAAAATACTACTTTTTGGTTTCTTGCATTTTCCTCGTATTTAGCTTTGTTTTCGAAAAAAATATTAAAACCACTTTAAGTCATTCTAAAGTATCCATAAACAACATAAAATTCAAACCAAATAATGGTAATTTTCTAGAAACCTGCGGCAACTCCGATTTTGACGAAATTTGGTATACGGGGTTTTGGGGCGCTGATCACGAATCCAAAAGATTTTTGGCGGAAACGTTTCGTCTCGAGATATTCATCATCAAAGTTCAAATCTGAACTAAGCTTATTTTCACTATATTCTCCTTTTTGCACACAATTCTTGATTTAAAGCTAAAGTGTCACAAAATATTTGATTTTCACCTTTAAAACCCCATTTTTCTACGTTTTCAAAACATTATTTTTGCATTAAATTGCGTGGCTTTTCTTTGATAATGCGGCAACCATACATACACATAGGGCTTCATGGCACACTGGGATTGAAATGATTCAAAGTATAGCTATGCAATTTAATGCAAAAATAATGCAAAATACGTTAAAAAACGGGGTTTTAAAAGGTGAAAATCAAATATTGTGTGTCACTTTAGCTTTAAATCAAGAATTGTGTGCAAAAGAAGGGGGAATATTGTAAAAATAGGATTAGTTTAAATTTCAAGTCTGATGATGAATATCTCAAGAACGAAACGTTTCCGCCAGAAAATCTTTCAGATTCGTGATCAGCGCCCCAAAACCCGCGGAGTTGCCGCAGGTTTCTAGAAAATTACCAAAAAAATCATATAAAAAGAGCAACATCGAAAAAATCAAAATAATACCATTAACTCTAATGAATAAAGAAATCCAGTATCAATAAGTACAATAGATTTTTTACAAGCAAAAGAAAGCTTATATACTACTTACATGCTTTCTGAAACAGACTTATTTATTCCGAAGTGGCGATTTACTAATAAACGCGATAAACAACTTAACTGACCAACAAATAGTAATTATCGTTTTGGACTAAATAAAATCTTAAATCCGTTTAAGATTGAGACTGCGTATCGGGGATCCAAGGGCGGAGCAGCGCAGGGGAATTAAAGGTTTTAAATGTAACGATTTTTTAATGAGACTAGGGCATTCTTGGAAATTTATATGTGGCAGTGGCGGCTCGCGGTACTTTTACCATTTGATAAATTTCGGAAGATTATAATAGCAAAAATTCGGTTAGAAATGTTTCACAAAAAAGACATTAGAGAAATTTTTAAATAAACCATTAGTAAAAACATAATTTATTAGATTAAAAAGCTATAAACAGGACATTTCAAAAAAATAGGGAATAATGCTTAATGAATGAATAATTCATGGCCGAAAATGATATAAAAATACAGGGTGTCCCAACTCTATTTATACACGAAATAATATACACTAAATATCAGAAATGAGTTAGGGTATAATTTATTTTATGTTTTACCCATCTATTATTGATCTGTAATACCTTAGAAACGGAATATGTTATGGTAGCAATAATACCTGCTATCACACCTAGGGCATTATAAGCGGGCATTATGATAATGCCCGCTTATAATGCCCTAATGCGCTAATATGGAAATTTTATTGCTTATCCAATTTTATTTCTCTCATAATAAAGATCAAGTTTATACAAAAAATAATTTTTCTTTAAACAATACTAAAAATTAAACTTTATTTCCAAAATAAAAATTACAATTTTGAAATGTCCCGGAAAATGTAGCTGATCCCACTATAGAATGGTCGGTGTTTTTTGTGATGGTAGCAGCGGTGGTGGCACTAACGCTATTTTGTATTGAAGAACAGCAATAGTCGATACGGAATTAACCTCGGAATTAACTGAAATGACAATCATTTTGGCTGCTTTGTTTTTGGATGAAATACTTTCTTCTATATATCCTTCAGCTACTGAAGAGCTTTTCCATTTCCCATGTTGTTTTAGCGTTTCAAACGAAGCACCTGCCTCAACAAGTAAAGTTGACGATGTGCGACGCAAACAGTGGCCGGTGTAAGCTTCTGCATTATCCAATTTTTAAAATTTTGCGATCAATGTTGGGACGCTTCCTATGGTATTTTTTCCAATGGGTTGTAGTGTACATCGACCCTTTCTGTAGGTAAGAAAGAATCTTTGCTCCTTTATTCCAGCTGGTCTTAATGTTGTGTACTTTTTTATTAAATTTAAAGCGCCTAAATCTTCTTTAATGATAGTAAAACTTTTTGAAGTTGAAGTTTTAGTTTCTGGTACCTTTATAACCAAGACTGTTCCTCTATCTTCAATGTCATCAATAGTCATTTTGACCAACTCATCTCGTCTTAAACCTCCAAAAACACCCATTACCAATATGACTTTGTGTACCAAGTAGATAT
This sequence comes from Listronotus bonariensis, assembly GCA_014170235.1. NCBI lineage: Eukaryota > Metazoa > Arthropoda > Insecta > Coleoptera > Curculionidae > Listronotus > Listronotus bonariensis. The sequence continues at coordinate 9,853 of JACEGR010008469.1, read as the reverse complement.
CATCAGGAGCCTTCTGAATAAATTTTAATATTTGTTCTCCTTCCAAAACTTTAGACTTCTTCGGGACGTATCCTTTCGACTTAACTTTTAAAAAAGATATGAGACGATGGTATTGCGAAATGTCTATATATTCATAGACCATCAACGTAGACCTTGGGGTGGAATACTTGGTCCAGAGAGAGAGAGTCGGACTGTATTTTTCCGACTAAAAATAATAAAGTTTGTTAAACATATGTATTAAAATAAAATTAATAACTTACCAGTTCCTGAAAATATGCCATTAAAACGGTTTCGGTTATTTGAAGAATTGCGTTCGCATCTTTCCAAATACCAAATATGCCATACTCCCGATCATACTGTTGCCTTGATTTAACTGGCAAAAGATTTTTGGTCGCTTTTATGGCCTTTTCTCAGTCTAGTCATTGAAAAACTCTTTTTGGGTAAAACATAAAGCATTATTTGCACCACGGGCTTTACTGGACTATAATGCCCATCAGGTCGAAATCTAGCCCTCGGGCCAGTGGCCCTTGGGCTATTTCGACCTTCAGAGCATTATAGTCCTAGTAACGCCCTTGATACATAAATAGCTATAAAAATAAGACTACTCTCTTTTAAGAGCATATTATACAGGGCGATTCAAATTTATTTTTTATTTTTTTACTTTTAATCACGTTGTAGGATGTAATAACGGTTATGGCTTTACCTTTTCTTAACAATTTTTAATTGTCTTGATAACTTAATTATTAAAAGATATATTAAATCTAAATTAAGGCATTTTTGTGTCAAAGCTTATGGAAAAAATCGAGCTGATCCAATAATTTTTGTTGGAAGTGTATCAAGAAGAGTAAAACGGAATAATGACAAAAAAATTACCTGAAACTGCGCCACTGAGCCATAATAGTAATTAAAAGTAACAAAAGGTTATCATCAGAATAAATATGTTTTGATCTTTAATCCTGGAGGGCCGGGTTTGATTCCCGGCCAAGGGCAATATTTTTAGGTAGTAGTTATTTAAAAAATAACGTCCGTAGTGGCACACCGCGTTGTCTAAAAGGTGATGTGAAATGCAAAATCTGCATGTTTTAGTGTTTGGATGACGTTGACGAAAAGGGAAAAAGATGGGTTAAACATCTAATAACCCGACACCCAAGGTAATCTGGGACTTAAGCATAGCCTTGGAGGGCTATCAAAAAATAAAAATATGTATATGTATGAACTTGCACCTATTTTAACCAGGTTCTTTCGAATTTCTTATGACACGGGTATTTTTCCAGACAGCTGGAGAGCTGCACGTGTCCAGCCTATTCCCAAGAAAGGATCTAAATCTCTTCCATCCAACTATAGACCCATTTCACTCCTCTCAATGCTTTGTAAAGTAATGGAGAAATCCATTAACTCGCAAATTTTTAGGTATTAAGAAAAACATAAAATTTTACATGACAGGCAATACGGATTTCGTCACAAGAGATCTACAGCAGATCTTCTTTCCTTCGTTTCACACAACTGGAGCAAGTTTCTTGAGTTTCTACGTGAGTCCCAAATCGTTGCTCTTGATATATCTAAAGCTTTCGACCAAGTCTGGCATGACGCACTTCCTAATAAACTTCCCTCCAACGGTCTTCCAACTAAACTCTGCTCTTGGCTCTCCAGTTATCTTTCTAATCGACGCATATCAGTCATTGTTGATGGCCACTCTTCAAGCTTTCACGAAATTAGTGCCTCAGGGTTAAGTACTAGCACCAACTTTGTTTCTTCTTCACATCAACGACCTTCTTTCTTCCACAACCAATCCCATTCATAGTTATGCTGACGATAGTACCCTTCACTCCACTTTTCAGGTTCCCAAACCAATCTCTCAACCCGACTTGGAAAGCAAACGCAGGGCGGTGCAGATATCTCTTTCACAGGATCTCAATTTGATATTGGATTGGGGCGCCAAAAATCTTGTTCAATTTAATGCATCTAAAACACAATCATGTTCCTTGTCGCGAAAAAAATCATTAAACACTCATCCTTTGCTTATGAGTGGCCAGGTTTTGCAGAGCGGGGACACATTTAACCTTGTGGGCGTCACATTTGAGAATAACCTTAACTGGCATAAACACATTGTATCTATAACCACCGCGGCTTCAAAAAAGCTTGGATTTCTTTTCCGAGCCAAAAGTATTTTTCTCCTTCCAATTTATACACTTTGTATGTGTCCCAAATTCGACCCTCTCTGGAATATTGTGTTCATGTCTGGGGAATGGCATCCCCTACAACCCTCAGCATTCTTGATGCCATTCAAATAAGGGCTGTTTGTCTTATTAATAATCCTTTACTTACTCAAAGACTTCCTTCTCTTGCCCATCGTCGAGCTGTGGAGATCTATCGCTCTTCTATAGATACTTTTACGGTTTCTGCTCGGACGAATTATCCAGTATAGTCCCTCCTCTTGCAGCTCCCAACAGAGAAACTCGTGGTGCCGCGCGTATGCATTCCTATACGGTTCAATTGGACAGGCCCCGAACTTCCCATTTCGTTCGTTCTTTTATCCCTAGAATTTCTAGACTGTGGAACGTACTGCCAGCGGAAGTCTTTCCTTCCCCCCCAAATCTTCAAGTTTTTAAGTCCCGTTTTAACAAACTGCCTCTTACCCTGCTTAAGACACCCACGGTACGTTAGTATTTAGGCTTTCAGCCTTCGTGGATTGTCCAAAGATAAAAAAAACTATGAGGTTAATCCGTTTCTGACTTAAATCATATCATAAATAAAACCCTTAGAATTTATTGGTAATCACTATATTTATTCAAAAAAATAAAAACAGAATAATATACAAAACTGACTAACCTTGGTCTTTTTATAGAACCTTGAGAATATAGTAACATAAAAAAACACAATAAATATGTAACATAAAATATAAAGATATAATACAAATAATAACTATCACATATTTATTAAATAAAACTTATATTTGAGTAATAAATTCGAGAAGTCATTTTTTTTTGACGAGTCATTCTTTGATCTCTTGTTTAAATGTAGGAATAAAATAGGGAATTCCTCTATGATATGCAGTAACCAACGATATCTTGAAAGTGATATTATCCCGTTTTATTCCTGTATTTTTTATTACCATGAATTGAGTATGAGATAAATTATTCGAATGATTATATCAAAGCTAAAAAATTTAAAATAGTACTATCAAAAAAGGTAATAGTTCGATATAGTGGTTTTCGCTATTAAAAGAGATTTTAAAATAATTATTTTTCAGGGCGTTTCTATAGGTCGATTATGACACAAATCTGTGTGCGCGTTTTTCCCCATTTCTATAATTTATTATTAATAAAAACATATTTACGGGACGGTGGAGTGAACAGGGGTGCTGGGTGGGGACGAAACAGTAGAAATCCTACATTAAACGCCCAAAAACAATATTTCACAGTAAACACCGCACTTTCTGTTTACAAAAATGTCCAAAAATTGGTTTAAAAAAATTAAAAATAAATAATAGTACAACAATCCCGCCATGGCTGTCACTGCATAAAAAGAAGAGTTTGCAATAGAACTGTAAATGTCTTGCCAAATAAAGTGAGAAAGTGTCAATAGCTTAAAAAAAGGAAGATACAGGACAAAATTCATATGAAAAATTAAGTTATTCCTTCTTCCTATTATAATTTGTACAGAAAAAGGAAAATACCTAAACATAAAGAAGGAGGAATTTCTACAAAAATACCATTGTTTCTCATGGAAATGGTGGATAATCCCCGAAATAGCCTTGGTGTTAATTCTTCATAAGAAGTTTGGCAACGCTGCTTCTATCAAGACTGTCATTTTCATAATGACGAACTTCATGTTATCAGCTGACCAAAATAAATGCGCCTATTTTCTTTTTTAATTAATGGCGGACGAGATATCTCATATGTGTGGAATGGTTTTTCGAAAAATTTAATACTTTTCAAAATTAATTTACATTTTTCATGTGCCTCGAGTGCAGTGTATTAATGTTTTCTTGTGTGCTTCTGACGTTGGATTTATACTGTTTTGTCCCCACCCAGCACCCCTATTCACTCCACCGTCCCGTAAATATGTTTTTATTAATAATAACTTATAGAAATGGATTTTGGAAACGCGCACACATATTTGTGTCATAATCGACCCATAGAAACGCCCTGAAAAAGAATTTTTCGAAAATCTCTTATAATAGCGAAACCGCTATATCGAACTAAAGGGTGTTTTTTTAGGTTGATAGAACTTTACATGGCAACAACTGTCGGACTTAACTGTCAATCTGACACTGTTCATAAAATTTAATTTCAGTATACTTTGGCAAATCATCATGAATAAACTTACGCTTGACCAACGTTACCAAATTATCCAAATTTACTTTGAAAATTAGTCATCAGTTCACCAGACTCATAGAAGACTCATGTGAATTTTATGGGCGACACGATCGTCCATCTGAGTTACTAATTCGTCGTACTGTGGATAGATTTCGTACCACGTACCTCTTTACAAGATGTGAAAACACCACTACGTCGAAGGAATGTGCGTAAAGAAAGAAATATTGCCGCTGTGCGTGAAAGTGTGGAAGAGAATCCAAAGTTATCCATTCGTCGTCGGTCGCAACAAGTTGGGCTCTATCCGTCAACTACCTGGCAAATTTTGCGGAAAGATCTTGATCTATACCCCTATAAGATCCAACTGGTGCAAGAATTAAAGCCGCAAGATCATGGCTTGCGTCGTCGTTTCTCGCTAACTGGGCATTAGGACAGCTGGAAAGTGACCCGTTGTTTTATCGTAAGATTCTGTTTAGCGACGAGGCTCGTTTTTGGCTTTCTGGATTTGTGAACAAACAAAATTGCCGGATATGGTGTGATGCTAATCCACAGGAAATCCAACAGACTCCATTAAATTCAGAAAAAGTGACCGTGTGGTGTGGTTTACATGCTAATGGGATCATCGGACCTTATTTTTTAAAAATAAGACTGGACAGAACGATACGGTCAATGGAGAACGTTACCGAACCATGATTCATGAATATTTGTTTCAAAATATGGATGATATTGATCCAGACGAGATGTGGATGCAACAGGATGGCGCTACATGCCACACGGCGAACGAAACTATCGCCTTGTTGCAAACAAGGTTTGGCGACAAATTAATTTCAAGAAATGGACCTGTTAACTATCCACCCAGATCCTGTGATGTGACGCCCCTAGATTATTTTCTGTGGGGCTACGTCAAGTTATTAGTGTATGCTGATAAACCAGCAACGATAGAAGCCAACATTACCCGTGTTATTCATGATATACGACCGGAAGTACTCGAAAAAGTCACTCAAAATTGGACTAAAAGAATAGCCTATCTGGTAGACTGCCGCGGTGGCCACATGCCGCAAATAATTTTTAAACTTTAATGTAATAAGTTGTTCTTTTACATAGCATTATGTTTACGATCACAATTTATTTACTTTCATATTTTTTATAGATTAAAGTTATATCATCGTTAAAAACACCCCTTTATTACCTCAAAACATTTAATTTCAAACATGACTGTTTTAAAAACAAGTTTCCTTCCAACACAAAATAAACCAAGAAAACATTAAAAGAAATTCACCAAATAGGATTATTCAGCAAGGCAATAAACGGAATTTACTAAAAATTAAGATCCGAATAGGAGGCGACTTGGAACCATCAATTTAACGGATAAAAACTATTTTTAATAAATATAGTATTTTAACAAAGATATTGCTACAGAGTTGACTAAAAAATTATGGTTTAGGCTATTTTTAAATTAAAAAAATAACCTTAAAAGTTTTGACACAACCTGTCTAATGGCAATTTTTTTAGTCTGCATGACAGTACTAATATATCACTAATTTTTTCCCCTAATTTTATTAATAAAGCCATTAAAAATTGTTTAAATTTAAAATTTTGACAAATTGTTACAATTTTTTGTACACTTTGTATTATTTAACCATACAGTGTGTCCCAGGATAAGTGTTACGAGAAGACAAATGGACCAAAATTTTGAAATTTTTAAATGTCCTTTTGGAAAAACTGGTCGCATGGTCTAAAACTGATGAATACAAAATTTTTCTCCGATTGGTATAAAAAAATGGCCAAGAGTATAGTAAGAACATTTTAAAAGCGCAAATTCGGTACCCTTTGAAAATAATACAAAAAAACATAAAAAGGCCGCCTGCAATCGGACTATTTTTATACAAAGGCGCCGCTATCCTTTACAGCGACGCGCCGATACACTATGGGATAGAAATTCATTATTTTGGCCAAAAAGCAACTTTGAAATTTTAATGGCTCATGCTGTGTATTTCCAAAGTAGATACTCCAAACTACATGTACGCAAAATTATAAAAGGATATGACGACTTTTATTGGGAGAAACTTGAAAATGTATTTTAAGTAAACAGTAATATACAACATTTAATCTACTTAGTTTATTATTAGCCTTGTTTACTAAAAAAGTAAAAGAGTTTAAATAATAAGAGCTATTGTTGTGTTTCCGATGCAGTCTCGCGAAGTCTCGCTACTTTTGTCAAAGATTTTTTACCTTTTTCTTTATCAGTTTTTGTACTTACAATTGCCTTCCTACTTTTTGCTACTTCTGAGTGTAAGGACAGATACAAGATTTTTATAATTTACAAGGTTTTCCATTTTAAAAATTTAATATGTTTTGTCCTACACTGTATATCCTAAAAGATAAAAAGCATTCTGATGAAAGATATGGATTCTACAGAATCTACCCAACAAAAACAGTGTTTTTAATTTATTTTATACGTTAAAAAATAAAAAAGGTGGAGAAAGATTGGGAAAATAATTTAAAATTATTTCTTCAGATTTAGATGGTAATATTTCCGAAACTAATTGAGATAGACACATCAAATGTAGTATTTTTAAAGCATTTTAAAAGATTTTTTTGGTGGTGATATAATATTCAGGGTATTCCATTTAAAAATAATCATACCTATTGTCGTAAACCCTGTATATCATATGAGATAATAATCATCGGATTACTGATTAGAATACTACCAAATTAACAAAAACAAGCTGACATTTTAGTTTATTTTGTACAATAAAAATAATAATGTTAAGGGGGGTGTAAATTTATAATAACATATAATAAGTTTTAGGTTCCCAAAAAGCATTTGTAATAATTTATAATATTTTCCAGTAAAAAGCACCCCATTTTAGGTTAGATTGATAAGTTTAAGAATTTTGACCAAAAAATTAATTTCTATCCCATAGTGCGATGACCAGCTGCATCAACCGGCATATCATAAAAAGAAATATAGCAAAGGCGGCCGCGAAGACAAGCATGCCGATTTATTTGCATTAAACTTTTTGTGATTTTTTTTCTTATCAAAGAGCACATTTACATTTTTAAACTGTTCCTTCTATAAATACCTTTATTTTTAAAAATAGGACAAAATTTTATAAGTAAAAAATTTAAAAAAAACTTTTTTAAATTTTTAACAAACTCTAGTTCAAAAACTAAGACGCTTAGGACATATGTTCATATGATTTTTTTTTCTTATTTTTCGTTGTAAAATCGCCCTGTAAAGTTTGTCGGTTGAGTTACTGGACACCCTGTATGTATGTAGGTAATTTGATTGAAATTGATAAAAACTTTGATGTCTATTGGTGCCTAAACGGTGAGGTTTGTCGACTTTAATAAAGAGTACCTTATTTTTAAGTTTTTGATTGTCTACAAAATGGGGCCCCCAGCTTTGCGATATCTGTCAAAATAAAAAGTCATGATGTAAATAAATTTTAAGTTACAGGTAAAGTGCTCTATGGCGGTACTAAGAAAAAGTACTTTTATTCGTGTGCCAAATGTCCACTAGATTGGTTAAAAAATAAATGCAATATGGCGAAAAACAAAAATAAAAATTTAACTTTTAACCCTTGTAACTTGGTAACCAAGGAAGATTTCGACATTTTTGTCAAAGGACTTACTAACATTATTTTTTATTGCATAATGGCCCCTTAAACTTTTCTAACGCATTTTCCGAACACCTTGTATAATATAAAATAGTTTTTATCCGGTAAACAGATGGGCGAAGGTTGCTTCCTATTCGGATCTTAGACTGTACAGCTACAATCATAAAATTTGGTATCTGGTGCCTTATTAGTCCTCCTTGAGTGATTCCGTAATCATTTCTTTAATTTTTCAACCATATTCCTATTTTGGTAAGTACACACATCAAAATAATCTAGGGAACAAGAATTAAAATTGTTATAACTTTTGTAGTACCCAATATATTATCATGAAAATTTCTGTGTATATTTTGTGATACTGTTGTTGTTTACAATACACATTATTTTAATTTTTATCAGTTTATGGAATGTGGATAAAAAAGTTGTACTGCTATTGTTAAAATATCGTATCAGTTTCTTTTTGGTGCCTGCTTCTACGAAGTGAAAACGTGACTTTCGGTAGTTGAATTAGTGTTTAGTTTAATTATCCTAATGGAACGACGACATTTAACGCGAGAAGAGCAGTTGCGAGCAGTAGGGATGGTTAAAGCGGGTTCAAATTATAGAGCAGTAGCAGACGCCCTTAACACATCAGCAAGTGTGATTTGTCGATTAATGACAAGATACCGTGAGACCGGAGATGTAAGAGAACGGCATACTGGCCGTACGAGAGTTACCGACCCTGTACACGATCGTTTTATTCGATTACAGGCTTTACGAGATCGAACAGTTACTGCAGGTCAGTTAGCAAATGAGCTAGAACGCACACACCATGTTGTTGTGAGCAGCCAAACTGTCAGAAACAGATTGCACGACTTCAGCCTTTATGCTCGTCGACCGCTCCATGTTCCCCCGTTAACAAGAGGCAACCGCGCTATGAGACTGGAATGGGCACACGAACATCTAAACTGGCGACATGAAGAATGGCGTAATGTACTCTTCACGGACGAATCTCGCTTCGGTTTTCATCCTGATTCACGCCGACTTCATGTGTGGAGACGACCTGGAAATGTGGAACGCCTTGCTGCCGTCCAGGAAGTTCACAGCTACCAGGGTGGCACAGTTATGGTGTGGGGCGGAATTCGTGTCGGAGGAAGAACTGATCTCGTTCTGTTAGAGGGCTTTTTAAATGCCATCACTTACCGTGACAGCATTTTGCAACCTGTTGTGCTTCCATATGCTGCAGCAATCGGTCCGAATTTTCAACTCATGCAGGATAATGCCCGTCCACACACTGCTCGGGTGGTACGTGAATTTTTGGAAACTGAGCACATCAATATTTGCCTTGGCCTGCACAGTCCCCAGACCTGAATCCTATAGAACACCTTTGGGATTCAATGGGACGAAGGCTTTTCCATCAACAAATGCACTTGCAAACAAGACAACAGCTGTTCAATTGTCTTTCTGACTTATGGAATAATACAACCCAAATGGAAATTGACAACCTTATTTCAAGCATGCCAAACAGATGCCAGGCTGTCATTATTAATGCACGAGGAGGTCACACTACTTACTGACAAGTGTATAAACTTAAACAACATTACTTTTTTTTGACCTTGTGTAGAATTATTATTTTCAGTAATTTTCATTTTTTTACTTTTTTATTGAAATTAAATTTTCTTTCTAAAAATTCTGGCTTTTTGAGATACTCCTAAACGAAGGAAGTAGTAAGTAATTATCTACAGGAATTTTCATGATAATTTATTGGGTACTACAAAATTTATAACAATTTTAATTCTTGTTCCCTAGATTATTTTGATGTGTGTAAGTTTAAAAATTCAAAGCTCTTTGGATAACAAATTATTTTCATTTCAGTTATGAATATTCCAAACGAGTGGAAGCTAAGTAACGTCGAAGTGGTAAAGAAAGACAATCAAA
>JACEGR010008468.1:0-36630 GCA_014170235.1 Listronotus bonariensis | reverse complement strand
TATTATGTTTTAATTAAGGATGAAGAGTTGTTATACATTTTTAGCAATCGTTCATATAGGTATTTGGAGTTGGTGTGTCTAAAAATTAAAAGTTTGTCACTGCAAGATAATTTGAAAGGTATGTTTTAATCAACGATCTATTTTATTTAACGTTGGCAGCAAATCCAAATAAACTAAAAGAACCTCTAATAATGTTTAGAGAATGTTTCAGACATAAAACAAAAAGAAAGTCATAATTCAAAGATCCTTTTCTTTTTTTCAGTTTGTAAGAAAACAAATGGATCGGTTCAAACTTGATGGGGTCGTTTCCGATTACACATGGAATAAGACTAAAATGATAAGAACATACGAAACAGTCGAAGGAGACTTGTTATCTTACTGGATTTTTCGGGAAAAACGTTCGGCGATATAAAATTGGCGATGTCGGTTCGAATTTCTAAGAAAATTACAGCAAGAAAAGTTTTCTATAGGAAAGGGCATTTTCGGAAGAATTTTTATATAATTTTTAAGTTTAACAGAGTAACGGCTCGTAAAGGAGGACACTAAATAGTAATATATCTTTCATCAGAATGCTTTTATCTTTTAGGATATACAGTGTAGGACAAAACATATTAAATTTTAAAATGAAAAACCTTGTAAATTATAAAAAAATCTTGTATCTGTCCTTACACTCAGAAGTAGCAAAAAGTAGGAAGGCAATTGTAAGCACAAAAACTGATAAAGAAAAAGGTTTGACAAAAGTAGCGAGACTTCGCGAGACTGCATCGGAAACACAACAATAGCTCTTATTATTTAAACTCTTTTACTTTTTTTAGTAAACAAGACTAATAATAAACTAAGTAGATTAAATGTTGTATATTTATATTACTTAAAATACATTTTCAAGTTTCTTATTACTCCCAATAGAAGTCGTCATATCCTTTTATAATTTTGCGTACATGTAGTTTGGAGTATCTACTTTGAAATACACAGCATGAGCCATTAAAATTTCAAAGTTGCTTTTTGGCCAAAATAATGGATTTCTATCCCATAGTGTATCAGCGCCTTTGTATAAAATAGTCCGATTGCAGGCGGCCTTTTTTATGTTTTTGTATTATTTTCAAGGGTACCAAATTTGCGCTTTTAAAATGTTCTTACTATGCTCTAATATACTAAATAAAAAATGGACTATAGTTAGTAAAGTTAGGTATAGAAGAACATTTTAAAGCGCAAATTCGACCCTTTGAAATAATACAAACATAAAAAAGGCCGCCTGCAATCGGACTATTTTATACAAAGGCGCCGCTATCCTTTACAGCGACGCGCCGATACACTATGGGATAGAAATCCATTATTTTGACTAAAGCAACTTTGAAAGTTCAATGGTCATGCTGTGTATTTCAAAGTAGATACTCCAAACTACATGTACGCAAAATTATAAAAGGATATGACGACTTCTATTGGGGTAATAATAAACTTAAACATGTATTATAAGTAAAAATAAATATATAACATTTAATCTACTTAGTTTATTATTAGCCTTGTTTACTAAAAAAGAGGTTTAAATAATAAGAGCTATTGTTGTGTTTCCGATGCAGTCTCGCGAAGTCTCGCTACTTTGTCAATGATTTTTACCTTTTTCTTTATCAGTTTTTGTACTTACAATTGCCTTCCTACTTTTGCTACTTCTGAGTGTAAGGACAGATACAAGATTTTTTATAATTTACAAGGTTTTCCATTTTAAAATTTAATATGTTTTGTCCTACACTGTATATCCTAAAAGATATAAGCATTCTGATGAAAGATATGGATTCCACAGAATCTACCCAACAAAACAGTGTTTTTAATTTATTTTATACGTTAAAAAATAAAAAAAATTGGGAAGATGTATCTATATTACGCTTCTAAGAATAATTTAAAATTATTTTTTAGATTTGGATGGTCATATTTCTGAAACTAATTGAGATAGACACATCAAATGCAAAATTTTTTAAAGCATTTTAAAAGATTTTTTTGGTGGTGATATATTATTCAGGGTATTCCATTTAAAAAATCATACCTATTGTTGTATCCTGTATATCATATGAGATAATAATCATCGGAATACTGATTAGAATACTACCGAATTAACCAAACAAGCTGACATTTTAGTTTTTTTTGTACAATAAAAAATAATAATGTTACAGGGAGTGTAAATTTTTAATAACATATAATAAGTTTTAGGTTCCCAAAAGTATTTGTAATATTTTATAATATTTTTCAGTAAAAAGCACCTCATTTTAAGTTAGATTGGTAAGTTTCACAATTTTGACCAAAACAATTAATTTCTATCCCATAGTGCGACGACCAGCTGCATTAACCGGCATATCATAAAGAAATATAGCAAAGACGGCCGCGAAGACAAGCATGCCGATTTATTTGCTTTTTTTGTGATTTTTTCTTATCAAAGAGCACCGAATTTACATTTTTAAACTGTTCCTTCTATATGATGTATTATTTTTTTGCTTGTTTTTGTTGCACCCTCTTTTTAACACAATCCACGACCCGCCACTGTTCAAAATCCCCAACATAAATTCAAAATAAAACGATAACAACTTTAAGAATCTCTATAAATATTTATCTTTTAAAATAAAGAAGTTCCTCATCAATCAAAACGCAATTTTATTGAAACCTTAAAAAATAAATTTTCCAGAATTCGCCTGATTCGGCTGTTTATTGGTCTTCTCGACGTCAAAGCTTCAAAGCTGCTTGAAGCTGAAGCCCCGAGTGCCTAATATTTCAGAAAGACGTGATTTAATTCGCTTTCCGAGATGTCAATAAAGTCATCGTTTAGAGTTGACGGTTTTTAGATAAAAGGGTCAATAACAGGGGAAATCCCCTCGAGACTTATAGGGGTTTTTATAAATGTGTATTTAGTAAAAACAAAAGGATTTTTGATATTTATATTTTAGAGCTGATTTATAAATTATTTATATTAGGAAATTTTTCAGGAAGTTTTGAGAAAGTTTAAAATTTTATTGAAATGTTTAATTAGGATTCGGTAAAAATAAAGGTAATTTTCTAGAAACCTGCGGTAACTCCGATTTTGACGAAATTTGGTGTACGGGGGTTTTTGGGGCGCTGATCACGAATTTTTTGGCGGAAACGTTTTGTTCTTGAGATATTCATCATCAAAGTTCAAATTTGAACTAAGCTTATTTTCACTGTATTCCCCCTTCTTTTTGCACACAATTCTTGATTTAAAGCTAAAGAGTCACAAAATATTTGATTTTCACCTTTTAAAACCCCGTTTTCAGAGTTTTTAACATTATTTTGCATTAAATTGCGTGGCTTTTCTTTGATAATGCGGCAACCATACATACACATAGGGCTTCATGGCACACTGGGATTGAAATGATTAAAGTATAGCTATGCAATTTAATGCAAAAATAATGTAAGATACGTAAAAAACGGGGTTTTAAAGTGAAAATAACATATTTTGTGCCACTTTAGCTTTAAATCAAGAATTGTGTGCAAAAAGAAGGGGAAAATTGTAAAAATAGGATTAGTTTAAATTTCAAGTCTGATGATGAGTATCTCAGAACGAGACGCTTCCGCCAAAAATTCTTTTAGATTCGTGATCAGCGCCCCAAAAGCCCCTGTATACCAAATTTCGTGTTGGGAGTTGCCGCGGGTTTCTAGAAATTACCTTAGATTTAACTAGGTACTCTTATTTTCAATTTATGGTCATGATCATAGAAGTATTTTATGACCACATATGTACCTTACAGAAGTAGTACAGAACTGGATTGCGATATATAACTTTAATATTAAACAAAAAAAAATACAGTAATAATAAACTGGTATTCCGTGAAGTAAATAAATCTTGACAAAATGGTGAATGTAACTATAAAATATTGTTTTTACAAAAAAGACCCGTAAAAAATCGTGAAAAAGCTTTATAAATGCGTTTAAATGGTAAAATAAATTGTGTAAAATTATTTATATTTTTTTACAAATAATGTAAACTTTACAATCCGATTTGATATTTGCAAGATAAATTTAAAAATATATATACATATCTTATCCGGTATTTTGATATCGATAATTTTCACAGAAAGCCTTAGATTTTTTTAAAGTCAGCAGGGTCTAAAAATGTTTCATTACCTGTGGTTATTTAAAAAAATAATGGATTTATTTAGCAGACTTCATGGCAATAAAGAGTATTATTTGATAATGAAAAATACAATTATAAACAAATGTGGCACTACCGCGTTGTCTAAAGGTGCTGTAAAGTGGAAAAAAAAACTGCATGTTTCAGTGCTTGGATAACTTTGACGGAACTCGACAATAATGGGTTAAACATCCAGTAATCCGGCACTCACGGTACACTGGTATTTAGGCTTAAGCCTTCGTGAGATGTCATAAAGATAAAAAAAAACTTGCAAAAAACAATACGACCACAAAGCTTTATGTTTTTCACAAAGTAAAAGTTGCAGTAAGAATGAATTACTTTTTTTGTTAATAATTTATAGTTTCATTCCGTATTTTCTTTTTCTGTTGCCTTATATACGCTTGTATGTAGTAAAGTTTTATTGTCAATTACTATTTAGTTTTTAGCCTTCGTGGATTAATAATAAAAAAATCTGTTTAATTCCAATAATAAAACATAAAAAAACTAAAAGAAGATTTTGCGTATTAAGGAACGTAGCATACCGTGTTAATTTTAAAATACCTTTCTGTACGTGTTGAATCCACTTAACATGACGCAATATGCAGAAAACATGCAATTCCGTATATCCGTAATGCCTGTCACGAGTTTCAAAAATGGAGAGGTGTCGCACGGCAATTCCGTTCGGGATCAAAAGCCGTTTCCTGCTACAACCCGAAGGATTTGGTCCTTGTTCAGGATAAAATCTACAGCTTTGCTCGGTTCAGGATAACACGGTATGCAGGTTAAGCGATAAAATCAAATGAATGATAGATAAAGCTGGAAAATGAGGGAATTTTCGCTTATGACTTGCCGGTGTATGACTATGAAATATAATCGTTCGCGAAGTTTGGCTGCAAATTTTTCAAATAATTTAATCAAATATAATTTTCCGAGGAATTAATATTTTTTATGTTTCACACATCTATTATTCACCTGTAATACCTTAGAAACGGAATATGTTATGGTAGCAATAATACCTGCTATCACACCTATATAAGCGGACATTATGATAATGCCCGCTTATAATGCCCTAATGCGCTAATATGGAAATTTTATTGCTTATCCAATTTTATTTCTCTCACAATAAAGATCAAGTTTATACAAACATATGTATTAAAATAAAATCAATAACTTACCAGTTCCTGAAAATATGCCATTAAAACGGTTTCGGTTATTTGAAGAATTGCGTTCGCATCTTTCCAAATACCAAATATGCCATACTCCCGATCATACTGTTGCCTTGATTTAACTGGCAAAAGATTTTCGGTCGCTTTTATGGCATTTTTTCTTATATTTTGTGGTATTTCTTCCATTTTGAGCAAATCGTTAAATAAAAAATGCCAACTGACTAACTGATAGAAACATCAAAGTCAAACTTAACACCAGTCATTATCTACTTACGTATACAGGTACAGGTGCAACGTATTTTTATATTGCGAATAAATGATGTAACTAGTCATTGAAAAACTCTTTTTGGGTAAAACATTGCAACAAGCATTGTCAGGTCGAAATCTAGTCGACCTTCAAGGCATTATAGTCCTAGTAACGCCCTTGATGCATAAATAGCTATTATTGTAACATTTTAATTTAATAAGTACATTTTTATAGAAATTTACGCTTTTTCTCTTGCGGTTAATTAAAAGGCACTTCTTTTCTTGCATTGTTTTTAAAATAGGTTTTTTTATTACCACAGGTTTTTAGTGATTGAGGTTTAGCGCCTCTATCGGATACTTTTTGAACCCTTTTATGGCACTATGACATTTGTTTGTCATGTTTTGCTGGCCGTTTACTGATTTATGCACTTCAAGGCTATGACTCCTTTTTGTTGACAAGTAGCAATCATGATTTCGTTTTAAAAAATGTGCTCCTGAACTTGCACCCATTTTAACCAGGCTCTTTCGAATTTCTTATGACACGAGTATTTTTCCAGACAGCTGGAGAGCTGCACGTGTCCAGCCTATTCCCAAGAAAGGATCTAAATCTCTTTCATCCAACTATAGACCCATTTTACTCGCAAATTCTTAGGTATTTAGAAAAACATAAAATTTTACATGACAGGCAATACGGATTTCGTCACAAGAGATCTACAGCAGATCTTCTTTCCTTCGTTTCACACAACTGGAATAAGTCTCTTGAGTTTCTAGGTGAGTCCCAGATCGTTGCTCTTGATATATCTAAAGCTTTCGACCAAGTCTGGCATGACGCACTTCTTAATAAACTTCCCTTCTACGGTCTTCCAACTAAACTTTGCTCTTGGCTCTCCAGTTATCTTTCTAATCGACGTATATTAGTTACTGTTGATGGCCACTATTCAAGCTTTCACGAAATTAATGCTGGAGTGCCTCAGGGTTCAGTACTAGCACCAACTTTGTTTCTTCTTCACATCAACGACCTTCTTTCTTCTACAACCAATCCCATTCATAGTTATGCTGACGATAGTACCCTTTCTCTTCACAGGATCTCAATTTGATATTGGATTGGGGCGCCAAAAATCTCGTCCATTTTAATGCATCCAAAACACAATCATGTTCCTTGTCGCGAAAAAATCATCAAACACTCACCCTTTGCTTATAAGGGGCCAGGTTTTGCAGAGCGGGGACACATTTAACCTTGTGGGCGTCACATTTGAAAATAACCTTAACTGGCATAAACACATTGTATCTATAGCCACCGCGGCTTCAAAAAGCTTGGATTTCTTTTCCGAGCCAAAAGTATTTTTCTCCTTCCAATTTATACACTTTGTATGTGTCCCAAATTCGACCCTCTCTGGAATATTGTTCTCATGTCTATGAAATGGCATCCCCTACAACCCTCAGCATTCTTGATGCCATTCAAAGAAGAGCTGTTCGTCTTATTAAGGATCTTTTACTTACTCAAAGAATTTCTTCTCTTGCCCATCGTCGAGTTGTGGGAGATCTATCGCTCTTCTATAGATACTTTTACAGCTTCTGCTCCGACGAATTATCCAGTATAGTCCCTTCTCTTGCAGTTCCCAACAGAGAAACTCGTGGTGCCGCACGGATTCATCCCTATACGGTCCAACTGGACGGGCCCCGAACTTCCCACTTTGTTCGTTCTTTTATCCCTAGAGTTTCTAGAATGTGGAACCTTCTGCCAGCGGAGGTCTTTCCTTCCCCCAAATCTTCAAGTATTTAAGTCCCGTGTCAACAAACTTCCTCTTACCTTGCTTAAGACACCCACGGTACGTTAGTATTTAGGCTTTCAGCCTTCGTGGATTGTCCAAAGATAAAAAAACTACTGAAAGCGCTGTGCTACGCTTGTTATCATTTTAATAAATTTTTGCACGAAATACAACACTTTCATTTCGTCTTCCTAGTTAATTTTTACTTATTACCTAGAGATTTGTAAAAAACGTTTTTAAACGTTTTTATTTATTTTTTACAGTGTGTATAGTTGGTGACGTTGTCTATGGAGCAGACGAAGCAGTTCCAGCCGAACAGCCTTGTTTAAAATGTCGATGCCAACCTCCGGGAGTTCAATGTGAAACTGTTCAATGTGCGAAGAAACCAGGATGCAAAGCCATTCACAGATCCAACAAATGTTGTCCGGATTATCAGTGCGGTAAGCTTCTTGGATGTCTCTAAAGGTGCGTCTTCATTTACTGTAGCCGTAGCGAACGGCACAGGATTTTTCGTCTACGGCAGCCGCGGTAAATAAAGACGCACCTTAACACATAAACTTTAAAAATACACGTCTGGTCAAAAAAAAACCGAACAAACAAAATGTTGTTCAAATTCAATCTTATATGACTTTTTGGTTTCTTGACCGATTTTAATTAACTATTGGTCCAGTAGTACTATCATTATAAACATATTAGGCTGTAAGCATTATATAAAATATGTATTTTTAGATTTTTTAATTAATTTGAAAAAAATCAATAAAATTAAGATTTTTAGCAAATTTTAGGGCCAATGAGGAACCTAAAGATAAAAAGTTAAAGAGTTCAGATTTTAGCACAAGTTTTCGAACATCCAGAGGCACATTTTAAAGACTGTCCGAAAACGACTTAAAAAAATGTTTTTCGTTTCACCCTACTGTAGGTGTACAAAAGCGTGAAGAAAAGCATAAAGTAAACTGGCTCTCTAGTTATCTATCTGCTCGACGTATATCAGTTATTGTGGACGGCCATTCTTCAAGCTTTCATCAAGTTAATGCTGAAGTGCCTCAGGACTCAGTTCTGGCATCAACTTTGTTTCTTCTTCACATCAACGACCTTCTCTCGTCCACAACTAATGTCATTCATAGTTTCGCCTACGATAGTACCCTTCACTCCAGTTTTCAGGTTCCTAAACCCATCACTAAACCTGACTTGGAAAACAAACGCAGAGCAATGCAGATATCTCTTTCGCAGGATCTTAATTTAATATTGGATTAGGGCGCCAAAAATCTCGTCCATTTTAATGCATCCAAAACACGATCATGTTCCTTGTCGCGAAAAGAGTCATTAAATACTCATCCTCTACTTATGACCGGCCAAGTTTTACAGAGCAAAGACACCTTTAATCTTGTAGGCGTCACATTTGAAAATAACCTTAACTGGCATAAACACATTGTATCTATAGCCACGGCAGCTTCAAAAAAGCTTGGATTTCTCTTTCGAGCCAAAAGTATTTTTCCGCTTCTAATTTATACACTTTATATGTGTCCCAAATCCGACCTCCCTTGGAATATTGTTCTCAGGGTTGGATGGGCTCGAACAAACCGGCCCTGGCCATATTTTTTATTCGGCCCTCATTTGGACCCAAAAATTTCACAGTAAAGAAAACGAAGCCACCTATTTTTAATATTTTAATATTATTAATATTATATGTTTCACAAATAATGACAAATTAAAAAAGTAAATATCGTACAAAATTTTAATATATAACAGTAGGTACGCTAGTTATTATTCATAGCTTAATGATTTTTTTAATAATGAACTCGATGCTGCAATTTTATTTATGATCTCCTCATTTTCAATTTGGCTCAATACCGATTTTTCAACATTCATTAACATAAATGCCTCCAATAGGTCATCGGATAACCGATTTCTTAGCCGATTTTTTATGTATTTTAGCACTGAAAATGATCTTTCGCAACTAACTTGAGATATTGGTATTGTAAGAATATATTGATAAGCTAGTGACAACATCGGATAAGCTTCTTGATACATGTTATATTTTAATATAACTATGTAACAACAGATTATACAATTTTGGCAATAAGTTTCTGTAATATTTGTGCAAAAATATTGTCTTCTTTACCTTCCAGTGCTTCCACATCGACCGTTTCTAAATTCTCTAAATGATACTTATGTTTTGTGTTTGGAAGTTCATTTAGGCTTAGTTTGTATTGATCCCAATTGTTAATGAAACTTGAAAGTTTTTCAGAAAATCTACCCAAGGTTGCCGTATTATCAAATTTTTTTATTTTAGGCAATATATACTGCATTGTATTTTCGGGAAATCCATTCGTTTTTAAGTCTTTAAAATATTTGGGGTCCAATATAGCAAAATCTCTGCATAAATCTTTATTTTTTGCGAATCGAGACACCATAGACTCACAAGCGACGTCGAGAAGAACATTATAAGTTCCAACTCGAAATTTATCTTTCTGTGTTTGAGGTTGCTCGTCAACGGCTTTCTCGTCAAACATTTTTTTTTAGTTCTATGACGAATTTCAGGAAAATCTTCTTCTATCTCTATTTGTTCCAAGTCTCGTTTTTCAAGTTCAGAAGTGGCCCATGATAAAAATGTATTCGTAGCTTTTTCTACTTCAGTCATATTTCTCTGCATGGACTTAATTTCTTGAATAGAGTTTTCTACCATAGAATTGCAAATAAGAAGGTCCTGTAAATAACGCGATAAAGGACCCGTAACTGCGAATACTTTTAAAAACACTTGACTTAAAAGAATATTTTCATATTTTACTAAGCCATCTAAGAGGTTTTTGGCAGTTCCACGAGTATCACCGTTAAAATTTGGATTGTTTGATATAATAGACAGAGACTGAAGGACATCGATGTAAAGGCAAGCATTTGTGTCACCGAAATTGCCGAAAACTTTGTTAAGAGCCACCTGTTTTGCCCACCATCTAGTCTCGCCTATCGTTTGAAGTGATCTTTTCTGGGGATCATTAGACATTTCACGCCAAATGTCCATTCGTTTATGTATTGTTTAATGTCTTAAAAGATTGTCAAATATTTAAAAATAAATATTATTAAGAGGCTTCATACGCCTGCGAAAAATGGCCAAAAAGGGCTTTTCTGGATAGATGAGATCTAAGAATCTAAAAGGTTTTTTGATATGGGGTTTTGAAATATCTGTTCAGAAAGGACAAAACTAGACTTCTGTAGTTTTATTTTTCTTTTATTAGGCCTAAAATCATATAAAAACAATGCCCAAACATTCAGAAAATTAAGGTAATTTTCAAGGCTATATTTTAGCTGTTTAGAATTAACATTTCAAAAAATTAATTCTACAGATGTCTAGATTAATCCATTAACTAACAATTTTATAAAAAAATATATTAAAAAAGCGCTAGTTTCTTAGATCTCATCTATCCAGAAAAGGATTTCAACGCAGTTTTTATCAGCTGAATTCTAATATCGTTGATTGATTGATAGTCGATATTGTTAATTGACAATGGGTAATTGATCGTACTAAACGTCAGCCCGATCTGTACTATTTTAAACCATTCTGTACTATTTTTGAAATTTCCTTGGCTGAATTGGATGTACGCTCTTAATCTGAAATAGATAAGTCGGGCCTGCGGCCCGACCGGCTCTACATTATACCGGCCCACCGGGCATTTGCCCGGTTGCCCGGTCGTCCCATCCAACCCTGATTGTTCTCATATCTGGGGCATGGCGTCCCCCACAACCCTAAGCATTCTTGATTCTATTCAAAGAAGAGGTATTCGTCTCATTATTGATCCTTCACTTACGGAAAGGCTTCCCTCACTTGCCCATCGTCGGACTGTGGGGGATTTATCGCTTTTTTATAGGTACTTCCATGGCTTCTGCTCTGAAGAATTGTCCAGTATAGTTCCTCCACTCACGGTTCCCAACCGAGAAACTCGTGGTTCCGAGCGTATGCATCCCTATACGGTCCAACTGGACAGGCCCCGAACTTCACACTTTGTTCGTTCTTTTATCCCTAGAGTTTCTAGATTGTGGAACCTGCTGCCCGCGGAGGTCTTTCCTTCCCCCAAATCTTCAAGTATTTAAGTCCCGTGTCAACAAACTCCCTCTTACCTCGCTTAAGACACCCACGGTACGTTAGTATTTAGGCTTTTAGCCTTCGTGGTTTGTCCAAAGATAAAAAAAACCTACTGTAGGTGTACAAAAGCATGAAGAAAAGCATAAAGTAAACTGTTGGTATGGTTTACAGGTAAAGACTATTTCTGATCTTTTTTGAAGGTATTTTAAACTTCCCCCGGAAAAGAAATTCTGGATTAAACACTGCTCCAAAGATTTTAAAAACCTCGTATTCTCTATAACACAAGAGCCTCCGGATGATTTGCTTGTCTAATTAAAATATACGTAAAATATACACAGCGCAATATTTGTCCCCTTATTTTATTTTTCACTGGAATTAAAAACAGCGTCTCAGTTTAAATATTCTTTTTGGTCTTTTCTCTGTTCGTGTTTTAACTTTTTAGTTAAAAAGCGCAGAACGGCAGTCATTAAAGTAATTAAGCCACTGAAACCGCAAAGTTTTCGTTTATTCTACAGTTAGGCGAGTTTAAAAAGTTATTTTTTAACTTTTAATTTTACCTTTTAAAGGTCATTTTTATCGTTTATGGGAGTTTACAAGTATAAATATAGTTCTAAGTCATGCACAGGTTTTGGCACGAAGCTCTATGGATGTCGTGCCACTTCAGAACGTTCATGGGCATTTTTTTTCCAATGCGTGGAAAGGAGACGGTCTAAAGGGAGACATTTGTCAATGTTTATATCGATAGTACGAGATCAAACGCAGCCCGTAAAATATTAGAGACATTTTGCACCTCTTAAAATAACAGACGTTTTTTGGCCTCCTTATGGTTATCGTTATTAAACATAACGATTACGGCAGCAGTTTTAGACAGAGATTTTGCAGCCTCTTTTAAGAAATTTATCTTGCGTCTGCGCTTTCGACACATAACCTTATTTTTGCCTGTGGTACACCGATTTTAAAGTTAACGAAAAATCAGTATTTACTTTTATGCTTCATAAGATATAAATTTATATATTTAAATATATGCAAACCCTTCTGTTGATTTCGTTTTTTAATGTAGATGCAAACAATACAGTATAAGCAAAACACAAAAAGTAAGGTTAGGTTTGGTAGTAGAATAAAAAGCAAGTGTGCCAGATTGTAACATCTAAATTAATTACTGATTTAGAATATCCGTAAAAGTGCCGTTTTTAATTCCTAAATACTATTTGATTTTTATTACTGCTATAGATTTTTCGCTGATTAGAGCCCATGTATAAATGATATTTTAAATAATACGGCATTAAAATTTTAACCTTTTAAATAATTGATATTAAAATTTCTACAATCTGGCAACCACGCAGTTTAACAATAACGATAACGATAAGCTCTTCGGTATTCATCCGTAATTAAAGGATTTACCACAATGGTTACCACAACGGAATTCAAAAATAAGGGGTGCAAAATGTCTCTATTGTTTTTACTGTTTGGTTATTTTTATATGCAGTTATGCACATAAATAAATATTCCAAGTTCTTTTGGTAGGTAATTTTTAGTTGCGGCAACTACGATTTTGACAAAATTTGGTCTACGTTTCGTTCTTGAGATATCCAATTGAAATTTGCAGTCAACCATAACTAAATCGATTCAATTGGGCATTAAAACCTATATTTCACACACCATCAAGAACCTCAAACAATCCAATAACAAACCCTGGTTTTTCAAATCTTGTGATTAAGCTAGAATTTTAACAGTTTAGGCTAACAAGAAGTTTCTACAGGATCCAAGTCCAGAAAATCGACAGGCCAGCATTGAAGCAAGAAACCACTACAATCAGACAATTTCTGAAGCCAAAGATTCCTTCGATAATCATATTAAAAACAAAGAACTTCCCACTATGTTCGTTTTAAACACTCTGTATATGTTTTTAAACA
This sequence comes from Listronotus bonariensis, assembly GCA_014170235.1. Classification (NCBI taxonomy): domain Eukaryota; kingdom Metazoa; phylum Arthropoda; class Insecta; order Coleoptera; family Curculionidae; genus Listronotus; species Listronotus bonariensis. The sequence goes on along the minus strand of JACEGR010008468.1, from coordinate 23,326 downwards.
TATAAACCTTTCTCTTGAATCATTTTATCTATTCCGTTGCGAATACTAACGTCAATATCGAATTTTAAATGTACAATTTTTTAAAACACTTTGTATATGTTTTTTTGCTATTATTAAACAGATAACCCTTCCTCTTAAATCACTCTATCTATTTAAAAAATCGCATCAAAATTCGTTGAGTTATGTAGAATTTTAAATGTAAACTATTTTTTTAAACACTCTGTATATGTTTTTTTTTTGATATTATTATACATATAAACCTTCCTCTAAAATCAGTCTATCTAAAAAAACCGCATCGAAATCCGTTGAGTAATATAGAATTTTAGATGTAAACTATTATTTTAAACACTCTGTATATGTTTTTTTACATTATTATACATATTATTTTTCCTCTTAAATCACTCTATCTATTAAAAAACGCATCAAATTTTAGTTATAGTTTATCCAAGAGCCGACCCGTGCCCACTTCGTTGGGCTATATCTGAACTTTTGTTTAATCGTAGTAAAATATAACCTACAACACTCCTAAATAGTGTAGTTTTCTAATTGTGAAAGAATTTTTATGATCGGTTCAGTACTTCCGAAGATTAGCGGCTACAAACAAACAATAGTTTTGTTTCAGCAGGCTGTCAGAAATATTTGCAACCGTTCGGATTCTGCGCACGTCAAATTTATCGTTCCAGCAGTGCCATGTTTCTAACATTATACAATTGTTTGTTGTTCCAGCAGTAGTTTTAAGATGTTGGAAACTGTTTGAAAAGTTTGCAAACTTTCCTCAAACATTACTGACAATTTTTAACATAACCTTTCTTGTATTGACATATAAGCAGTATGCACGCCTTGTTTATTTTTGATTCCACCAGAAAACTGTTGCCAACATTTCTGACTAATGTTTGTAACCAAAGTCGGTCTATATAAGGTCACGACATTCGGCCATATTGCTTTGACGTGTTATGACGTCACATCTCCCATTTTTCGGCCATGTTGGTCAGTGCCGGAGATATACAGTTTATTGTATTAGTAGAACAACCGTTTACACAACAGTTTTTAATTATTATTAAGTTGCAAATTCTTTTACTTTAAATAAAAAACATTTGGAATTACATCTTTCAACAAATATCACTTTAAAAACAATGCAAAATGAAATGCGCAAATTCTAGACGCCACTGGATTGATCATCGGCTTTGATTTTACCCAGTCTTGCCAACTTTTCTCCGTGAAGTGCCCTTCCTTGCGTCCCCGACCTCGAACCGCCTAAAGCCTAGTTCATAAGCTTGCGAAATGCGATTTGCGAATTGCGAATCGTGTTCTGATTGGTCCATTTGTAACGAAACATTCGAAAGTCGTTAGAAATTGACCAATCAGATCACGTTTCGCGATTCGCAATTCGCATTTCGCAAGCTTATGAACTCAGCTTAAAAGTTGAGGATATGTCGCAACCTTATAAATATAAACTAACCTTGTTTGTAACAATTTCTGCGTTTTACGATTGTTGCTATCATGTTTCCAACATTCTGCTGAAACAAACCTATTGCCACAAACAAAGTTACAAACTTTACCTCTTTAAATATTAGTATAGATAAATGCGGTAATTTTGAGTGGATTGCGCTTTATGTTTATGATGTGTCTAGTTTTTTATACTTTTACCCTTATAAATAACTTGCTGACAACATGTAACAGTAATCAGATCCAAACTTTACCCCAATTCGCCGCAAAACTTAAAACAAATGTTAGGTAAAGGTTTACAAGGGTCGAACACCAACCGCAAAACAAAAGGTTTAATTTGTGTTTCAAATTAATTTCTGCTACAAAGCAAAATATATTGTATTTCTAGCCGAAACAAAATGGATAATCAGTGTTGTGGAAATATTTTATCTTGTTTCGTAAACAGGCCACTTTATTTATTAAAATAATTTAAAGCCAACTATAACAATAGTTTTGTCTGCTAGTTTAAAACAGGCTTTCCTCAGAAAAAAATAGAATGTCAAAAATTATTTTTATTTGTTAAAAAGAAGTTTATCACCTTCTTCAAATTATTTGTTGTACGATCGGGCGTAAAATTGCATTTTTACGCCCTAGGGCCAAAAAGTTTCAAACACGCCCGCATTTATAAATAAGGGCGTAAAATAGCACTTTTACGCCCTAGGGCAAAAAGTATTAAACACGCCCGCATTTATAAATTTATAAGACAATATAGCTATTTATGTTTTACCCATCTATTATTGATCTGTAATACCTTAGAAACGGAATATGTTATGGTAGCAATAATACCTGCTATCACACCTAGGGCATTGTAAGAGGGCATTATGATAATGCCCGCTTATAATGCCCTAATGCGCTAATATGGAAATTTTATTGCTTATCCAATTATATTTCTCTCACAATAGTAATCAAGTTTATACAAAAAATATTTTTCTTTAAACAATACTAAAAATTAAACTTTATTTCCAAAATAAGAATTACAATTTTGAAATGTCCCGGAAAATGTAGCTGATCTCACTATAGAATGGTTGGTGTTTTTGTAATGGTAGCAGCGGTGGTAGCACTAACGCTATTTTGTATAGAAGAACAGTCCATTAAAGAATTTTCAATAGTCGATACGGAATTAACCTCGGAATTAACTGAATTGGCAATCATTTTGGCTACTTTGTTTTTGGATAAAATACTTTCTTCTATATATCCTTCAGCTACTGAAGAGCTTTTCCATTTCCCATGTTGTTTTAGCGTTTCAAACGAAGCACCTGTCTCAACAACTAAAGTTGACGATGTGCGACGCAAACAGTGGACGGTGTAAGCTTCTGCATTATCCAATTTTAAAAATTTTGCGATCAATGTTGGGACGCTTCCTATGGTATTTTTCCAATGGGTTGTACTGTACATCGACCCTTTCTATAGGTAAGAAAGAATCTTCGCTCCTTTATTCTAGCTGGTCTTAATGTTGTGTACTTTTTATTAAATTTAAAGCGCCTAAATCTTCTTCAATGATAGTAAAACTTTTTGAAGTTGAAGTTTTAGTTTCTGGTACCTTTATAACCAAGACTGTTCCTCTATTTTCAATGTCATCAATAGTCATTTTGACCAACTCATCTCGTCTTAAACCTCCAAAAACACCCATTACCAATATGACTTTGTGTACCAAGTAGATATCATCAGGAGCCTTCTTAATAAATTTTAATATTTGTTCTCCTTCCAAAACTTTGGACTTCTTCGGGACGTATCTTTTCGACTTAACTTTTAAAAAAGATATGAGACGGTGGTATTGCGAAATGTCTATATTTTCATAGACCATCAACGTAGACCTATAAAAACGTCAAAAAAGTCAGTGGCGTACTTCTTTTCAGTTCACTCCACCGTCCCGTTAATATGTTTTTATTAATAATAAATTATAGAAATGGATTTTGGAAAACGCGCACACAGATTTATGTCATAATTAACCTATAGAAACGCCCTGAAAAAGAATTTTTCGAAAATCTCTTATAATAGCGAAAACCGCTATATCGAACTATTACCTTATTTTAAATAAATGTACCAAATTTTATCCAACTCGGCCTAAACATACGGAAAATATTTCAAAAAAAACTGTTTTTTTTTTATTTTAACCCCCTGTATCTCAGTAAGGAAGCAACTCGGAAATATGTTTATATGAACTTTTTTCATAAAATAACATAAGAAATTACACCTTAAATTTTTGCCCCATATTTAATAAACCCCCGTATACCGGGTGTTGCTCCAGTCGAGCGGGACATAGGGAATCCCATATAAATTTTGAAGTGGTCCAATATTGGCTTCCCTAATTATTTTAGAAGAAAATATTATTAGGATTTTTAAAGAGCACGAAAAGTTGTACCCAGTGTACAAATGCTAAAATAAGTTACGAATCTCCTATCTTCTTACCCGCCTTGTATTATTAGAAGTTTATAATAAAATACTAGAAAAATTATTTAACCTCTTACTCTCAAGTTGTCAGATCAATGTCACATCATTCTTAAATAATAAACTACTTAAATCAAGAAAAATCACTATTATAAAATGGTTTTACCAGGGAAATAGTTATCGAAGAGTAGCAGACATGTTTGCAGCCTATTTTCCCAATAGGCCAATACCAAGTAAATCCACAATAGAACGGACGATACAAAATTTGAAACTACAGGCACAGTAATCAATAATTTCAAATGTGAAGAAAATCGACGTGAACTTTCGCCAAACGATTTTTTCTATGGGGACATTTAAAAACTAAGCTACCAATAAAAAATATGAAAATTTAGTCTAGCTAAGGAATGCTATTTCCGCTGAATGTGCCAGAATATCGATGTACCAACTAGCCAACGTAAGAAATGAGTTTTATAATCGTTTGGGTTATTGTCTGGCAGTTTATGGAGGCATATTTGAGCATTTGATTAAATCCTGATATTTTCGTCATAAATTGACTTCTAAATGTACAAAAATTTGTTTTATTGTCTTGCGTAACTGTGAGTGCATGTGTTGGAATTAGCTGTAAACTAAAATGAAATGCGAGGATTCTTTTTGAAATTCCCGTATGAAATTGTTCAGTTTTGGCAATGACATTATAAATCAATGATCTAAATTGTCACTAATAAATCGATATGGTGTTTTTATTGTTGATTTCTAAAGTACAGGGTGCATACTGAGATACTACGTTGCAGAAGTATTAAGCAGTTTACTCTTTACTGGTTGGTTAAAAAATGCCCAAATTTTCATTTTGGGTGGAACTTACTGTGCTCTTCAATAAGTCCTAATAGCATTTTTTCTAAAATAATTAGGGAGCCAATTTTTGACTACTTCAAAATTTATATGGGATTCCCTATGTCCCGCTTGACGGAGCAACACCCGGTATAATATAATATTATGTATAAAAAGAATGCAGAATAATATAATTTAAAAATAAAATACAATTATACACTTACAAGTAAATTTATTTTCCCATTCATATTTTTAATTATTTTTATTTTCTACATCGTAGCACATGATCTAGCACAACGAAGTTATTATACAGGGTAGTCTTGATCTTAAATCTCTTTGTCAGGGTTCCAGCTTCAGTCCAGTAGGGATTTGGATTAACGACCATTCTGTCAAATTTATGTTGAAACATCAAACCTACAATTGGTAACAGCGATTTAAACATTCCGATGTTGTCAAACTATTCCTAATCCACATTATAACCAAAGTCGGTCTATATAAGGTCACGACATTCGGCCATATTGCTTTGTCGTGTTATGACGTCACATCTCCCATTTTTCGGCCATGTTGTTCAGTGCCGGAGATATACAGTTTATTGTATTAGTAGAACAACCGTTTACACAACAGTTTTTAATTATTATTAAGTTGTAAATTCTTTTACTATAAATAAAAACATTTGGAATTACATCTTTCAACAAATATCACTTCCAAAACAATGCAAAATGAAATGCGCAAATTCTAGACGCCACTGGATTGATCTTCAGCTTTGATTTTTACCCAGTTTTGCCAAGTTTTCTCCGTGGAGTGCCCTTCCTTGCGTCCCGGACCTCGAACCGCCTAAAAGTTGAGGATATGTCGCAACCTTATAAATATAAACTAACTTTGATTCTTTATTATATTTGACATAAAAAAGGTATTCTTGGTAAAAGTTGATTTAAGCAACCGTTTTTGAGATATCTGAATTTCCTGTATGACCAGGTCTAAGCTATACAGGGCATTTCAGAATTAGATGCTTATATCCTTCGCTGATTTTAGGAAGAAAAGTTCAGATAAATCTATGTCATAAATGTATTTATTTTTAAGATACACAGTGGTAAAAAAGCGTATTTTTTAAACTTTACAACCCTGTATCTCTGGTCAGTAAAACGGTCAGTCTTACTAACTTTGAGGGATATTTCAGCATACTTGCTACAACAAGACGTGTCTAATAAAGTACACATACAGGGTTGCTAAAGAACGACTCAAAGACTTCCTTCTCTTGCCCATCGTCGAGCTGTGGGAGATCTATCGCTCTTCTATAGATACTTTTACGGCTTCTGCTCCTACGAATTATCCAGTATAGTCCCTCCTCTGCCAGCTCCCAATAGAGAAACTCGTGGTGCCGCGCGTATGCATCCCTATACAGTTCAATTGGACAGGCTCCGAACTTCCCATTTCGTTCGTTCTTTTATCCCTAGAGTTTCTAAACTGTGGAACCTACTGCCAGCGGAGGTCTTTCCTTCCCCCAAATCTTCAAGTTTTTAAGTCCCGTGTTAACAAACTTCCTCTTACCCTGCTTAAAACACCCACGGTACGTTAGTATATAGGCTTTTAGCCTTCGTGGATTGTCCAAAGATAAAAAAATTAAACTTACTTCAGAAACACATTATGAACATGAACCGTCATTTGACTGGTTTCTGTTCTAAACACAATTTTCTTATAAAATTAAACTCACGGGAGCATAATAGACAACTGTTTTTACAAAAAGAAAAAAATGTGAGTTTCCGAATACAATTATTAGAATTCGCTGCAAATATAATTTTCGCCAAAAATATCAGTTGACTGGTTTCTGAAATAAACGATTCAAGTATAACTTACCGTGTTTAGGTGACATCATAGTTTTGTAGTATAAGGAATCATTAACTATGGATTTCTGCTTTTATAATCATAAAATCCCAAGTCGTGTTCATCGGGATAAATAATTAAGTTTTCCTTAAAGAACTTTACCCAGTTTTTCTTTAAAAGACTGTGTGCGAAGTCTATATAACCAGAAATTTCACGACCTTTTGGGTTATGTAACTGTAAAAAGGAAAAATAAAATAAAAATCGTTGTACAGGGTTCCTTATAATAGGCTCCCCTTTTTATTATTTGAATTATTTTTCTTAGTTTACCCAACAACTTATTCTTTGGGATTTATGATAACCTATAAATATTTGGGTAATTTAATTATAATTATAAATAAAAAATCACGTCTTCTAAATTACCTTTACCAACTTTAACACATTTTTCAATATTAAATAAAAAGTGGTTTATTACGCGGCGTAAGCAAACCTTTGTTTATTCCTTCAACTTCTTGACGAATTTGAGCTTATTACACTTTCTCACTTTATTTGGCAACATCGCAAGACATTTACAGTTCTATTCCAAACTCTTCTTTTTTATGCAGTGACAGTCATGGCGGGATTGTTGAACTATTATTTATTTTTAATTTTTTTAAACAATTTTTTGGACTTTTTTGTAAACAGAAAGTGCGGTGTGTACTGTGAAATACTGTTTTTAGGCGTTTAATGTAGGATTTCTACTGTTCCCTGTTCACTCCACCGTCCCGTAATATGTTTTTATTAATAATAAATTATAGAAATGGATTTTGGAAAACGCGCACACAGATTTGTGTCATAATCGACCTATAGAAACGCCCTGAAAAAGAATTTTTCAAAAATCTCTTATAATAGCGAAAACCGCTATATCGAACTATTACCCCTCGATTGTACCTAGACGACTTGCAAACACGGTGATAATAATTATTAAAATTTGGGTCGCAAATGGTAAAGTATTGAGAAACGCTGCCTTATACTGCTCCTTAAAAACTTACTTTATAAAAACAATCGTAGATATTATTCCCACTCTATTTGCCCTTTCTCTAATGGCCAAAGCGTTTTGAGCTGGATCACCAAACCTAAAACCCCTGAGATGCTTTAATGTTGTATTCTATGGGCGACAGATACTTTATAACTTTTTTTTCCTCTTTTAAATTCTTCTTTACTGTAACTTCCCTCCCCGTCTGTATCCATACTCTGCAATCTAAAATCCAATAATCAGATTAATAAAATAGTAAATAATAGTTTAAAAAACTAAAAAACACGCTTTTATATGCAACCGAACTAAAAATTAGAAAATAATTTTTCATTACAAAGAGTTTGTCACTTCAGAGTAAAAAGCGTGGGGTGCTTAATATATTAAATGTTATAATTATTCTATTTGCAAATATCTATGATGGAAAAGTTATGAAAAAATAGTAAAATGCACCCCACGCTTTTTACTCTGAAGTGACAAACTCTTTGTAATGAAAAATTATTTTCTAATTTTTAGTTCGGTTGCATATAAAAGCGTGTTTTTTTAGTTTTTTAAACTATTATTTATTTTTCATTTTTTAGTTCGATATATCAATTAGTTTTTAAAAATAAATGCTCCAGTTTATTCACTAAAAAATTCCTTCGCCATTTTGTCAAGAGTAGATGATTGTAAAGGAATTTATTTATCCTGGCGGTTCTAATCAGGATAACGGGATACTGTTTTTAAATTATTGCATTGTCATCGGTCCTTGATATGTGTGCAAAGTTTCAAAGAAATTGAATCGCTGGAAGTTGGTAAAAATTAGGCTCAAAGATTCCGTTACATAGATAGATAGTTACAACCCAAGTTAATAAGTAATAAGAAGATACTACTGTTTTTACAGTTTGAAAGTGTTCAAGCATGACACTTTTCTTTTGTTGCAATTTGTCGATCTGCGTACGCGCACTTCTTAATTTTTAATAAATTGGTTCAATTTTTTCTTTCATGCAAGAAGAATATAACTACACGGTATGTTTCTTGCGACAAGCCCGCAATTTTGTTAATTATTTTAGAGATTTTTAACTTACTATCCTTAAAAAAATGTAACTAGACAAAAAACTTAACCTAGGAAGAGCGTCCACTGTTGGTTAAAGAATATTGTAAATAAAAATAAAAATTCATTTGTGTATTTATTTTTTTCCCTAAAAATTTTAGAAAATCATTGAATAAATTGTTTTTCAATTAAGGTAACTTAGTATAACTTGTTGTGAAAACTACTTGCAGCAAAGAAAAATGTCATGTAAGAAAACTTTCAACTGTAAAAACAGTTAGGATAGAGAGTAGTAAAAATTTTTTTTTTTTTAACTCTACCACCCTGTATTTTAAAAATTTAAAGTATTTAAGACATAGGTTTATCGAAACTTTTCTTCTTAAAGCCACTTAAGAATCCACCCTCTTAAAGATCGCATATTATTCTCGAAACACCTCTGTATACCTTAGACCTGGCCATATGGAAAGTGATTTTTTAATTTCAGATACCACGTATACCTTTTAGGTACAATATGATAAAGATTAAGAACTTTTAACTAAATGATTAGCATTTATTGCTTGTGTGATTCAAAGAATAAATTTAGGTAAAATGCTGTATTTTGCATTGATAAATTATACAGTGTGTCTACATAAGTTGGCGGCATATGGAAACTTTTTATTATTAATTTCACGAAAAAAGTTATTTTTTATAAAAAGTTGGGCATGATCCAAAACCTAAAATACAATTATCAGGTATCAAATTGTGTCAGTCGTGTACGAGGTTTGGCCAAAAATGTAATTTTTGCTCAAGAGTAAAGTACCTGTATTTTTACTAATATCGCAAATTGTTATAAAGAAAAAATGTTTAGAATTAAAAATTGCTTTCAAATATGCAATTTTGTTCATTGCCAAAAAAAAAGATTTTTTTTCTGCGAAAATCGAGAAAATTTAAGTTTGTACATAAGTGCATTGTTCTTGTTTTTAATACCAATTAATTTAAAAGGTAATTTTCTACAAACCTGCGGCAACTCCGATTTTGACGAAATTTGGTATACGGGGTTTTTGGGGCGCTGATCACGAATCTAAAAGACTTTTGGCGGAAACGTTTCGTTCTCGAGATATTCATCATCAAAGTTCAAATTTGAACTAAGCTTATTTTATTATATTCCCCCTTCTTTTTTGCACAATTCTTGATTTAAAGCTAAAGTGTCACAAAATATTTGATTTTCACCTTTTTAAAACCCCGTTTTTCTACGTTTTTTACTTTATTTTTGCATTTAATTGAGTGTCTTTTCTTTAATAATGCGACAACCATACATACACATAGGGCTTCATGGCACACTGGGATTGAAATGATTCAAAGTATAGCTATGCAATTTAATGCAAAAATAATGGAAAATACGTAAAAAATCGGGGTTTTAAAAGGTGAAAATCAAATATTGTGTGCCACTTTAGCTTTAAATCAAGAATTGTGTGCAAAAGAAGGGGGAATATTGTTAAAATAGAATTAGTTTAAATTTCAAGTCTGATGATGAATATCTCAAGAACAAAACGTTTCCGCCAAAAAATTCTTTTAGGTTCGTGATCAGCGCCCCAAAAACCCCGTATACCAAATTTCGTCAAAGTTGCCGCAGGTTTCTAGAAAATTACCATTTAAAAAGTTTATTTAAAACTGTCCTATGATATTTATAATCTTGAAATATAGTTCACTAATGTACAAATCTATACGAAAAGCAATAGAAAGCGAAAAAAGGTTACGTAGTAGTACTATACCAGATCTGGTATAATTTACCTTACGACACATCCATGTATCCTGCAAGTAGCATTTGTCCAAATCATTATACATACTATCCAGATAATCTTCATAGGTATCGAAATTTATAAGTTCGAATTCCGTTGGTACAGGCCTCTTTTCAGGTCTCTCGTTGTTAAGATTCATTTTGAAAAATCATTTTTCGATTACACCTTTATTCCCAAACTTATTTAAATTGTTTTCGCAGTCACCCTCTGAAGATCACCCTCCGTATATCCGAAACGTTGTAAAAGTAGCGGTATTTCAACTAGAAATTTTTTATCACTTAAAAATGAAAACGTATCTTACGTAGGTACCCCAAACCCCATAAAAATATTTTTTTAAAATTACATTTCCATTTGCCTAGACATTTTTGACACAATGTTGTCTAATGACATGATTGTCATACCTGACTTGTAAGCGAATATTAAATCAATTTTTAAAGGTAAAATAACAAGCATTCCAAAAATTTCACCTTTAAAAATATTAACAAAACCAGATTGTGGCATATCTAAAAAGAACTGGCGTTTCCAAACTAATAGATAACATGAGAAGGATTTCTTTTTCCAACTTTATCAAACCAGATGAAACAAAAAATTACCAGGAAAAAAGTGCCGTCGTACCTTGACACATTTAACATAATTTTAGTTGTTTATAGCTCTTCTTTGAATAGAATCCAGAATACTTAGGGTTGTTAAGCCATTTCCCAGATATGAGAACAATACTCCAAGGGAGGTCAGATTTGGGACACATATAAAGTGTATAAATTAGAAGCGGAAAAATACTTTTGGCTCGAAAGAGAAATCCAAGCTTATTTGAAGCTGCCGTGGCTATAGATACAATGTGTTTATGCCAGCTAAGGTTATTCTCAAATGTGATGCCCACAAGATTGAAGGTGTCTTTGCTCTGTGAAACTTAGCCGCTCATAAGTAGAGGATGAGTATTTGGTGACTCTTTCGCGACAAGGAACATGATTGTGTTTTCGATGCATTAAAGTGGATGAGATTTTTGGCTCCCCAATCCAATATTAAATTAAGATCCTGCGAAAGGGATATCTGCATCGCTCTGCATTTGTTTTCCAAGTCAGGTTTAGTGATGGGTTTAGGAACCTGAAAACTGGAGTGAAGGGTACTATCGTCGGCGAAACTATGAATGGAATTAGTTGTGGATGAGAGAAGGTCGTTGATGTGAAGAAGAAACAATGTTGGTGCTAGAACTGAGCCATGAGGCACTCCAGCATTAACTTGGTAAAGGCTTAAAGAATGGCTGATGGCTGTCCACAATAACTCATATACTTCGATCAGATATATAGATAACTAGAAAGCCATGTACAGAGTTTAGTTGAAGGACCATAGGAGGGAAGTTTATTAAGAAGTGCGGCATGCCAGACCTGGTCAAAAGCTTTGGATATATCGAGAGCAACGATCTGGGACTCACCTAGAAACTCAAGAGACTTATTCCAGGAGTGTGATACGAAGGAAAGAAAATCTGCTGTAGATCTTTGTGGCGAAATCCATACTACCTGTCGTGCAAAATTTTGTGTTTTTCTAAGTACTTAAGAATTTGTGAATTAATATTTTCTTTCCATTACTTTACAAAGAAACTGAAATTGGTCTATAGTTAGATGGAAGAGATCCTTTCTTGGGAATAGGTTGAACACGTGCAGCTTTTGAAGTCAGTTAAAAAAATAATTACAGAGAATATCACATTGTGTTTTATCTTATTTTCAAATTAAGTCCCGAATCATGCACTCCAACAATACCCTCTCATAAAATGGAACTAAAATTCATTGTGTTTGACAGTAAATTGCAATCAGATTGTGTTTGATGTCATTTTTGTCCCGGAGCCGCACTTCATTTGTTTTGCGATTTAATGAAAAGCATGTCAAGTGCCGCCTGGATTCCCCGGCTCGGATTGAAACAGTTGAAGGGGGAAATTTAATGCGTTCCGTCAGTTCATTATTGTTTTGATTATCTCATTTTTCTATTTATTTCAGTGATTGGGTGAATAAAAATATAGCGGAAAGAATACGGTCTAGAATTACTCATTAGAGACATTTTGCACCTCTTATTTTGCAATTCCGTTGTGGTTAACGTTATTCTGAGTCTGCGCAGTAACGCAAACATGATCCGTTATCGTTATTAACCATACCGAACTCCTTTAATTACGGATGAATACCGAAAAGCTTATCGTTATCGTTATTGTTAAACTGCGTGGTTGCCGGATTGTAGAAATTTTTATATCAATTATTTAAAAGGTTAAAATTTTAATGCCGTATTAATTAAAATATCATTTATACAAAGGCTCTAATTAGCGAAAAATCTATAGCAGTAATAAAAATCAAATAGTGGTAAGAAATTCAAACGGACTTGCACTTTTACGGATATTCTAAATCAGTAATTAATTTAGATGTTACAATCTGGCACACTTGCTTTTTTCTACTACCAAACTTAACCTTACTTTTTGTGTTTTGCTTATACTGTATTGTTTGCATCTACTTTAAAAAACGAAATGAACAGAAGTGTTTGCATATATTTAAATATGAATTTATATCTTATGAAGAATAAAAGTAAATACTGATTTTTCGTTAACTTTAAAATGGGTGAACCACAGGCAAAAATAAGGTTATGTGTCGAAAGCGCAGACGCAAGATATATTTCTTAAAAGAGGCTGCAAAATCTCTGTCTAAAACTGCTAGCATAATCGTTATGTTTAATAACTATAACCATAAGGAGGCCAAAAAACATCTGTTATTTTAAGAGGTGCAAAATGTCTCTATTATTAGAGAGATATGGGTACTTTGGTTACCGCCTACGTTCGTTATTTACGTAAGGCGCTATTTAAATACCGCACACGGTATTTAGTGTTTGTTTTTAGAGATATGGAAGACGCCGTATTACGAACGGTAATAACACCTGTCTGCGAATTTACAAAATTAAAAACAAATGATCCTTTAATACTAAAGTTTTTCCCGTGATTTCAAACACATTTTACTGTTAATTTTCCCACTTTTCCAGATGAATTTTGACTAAGACATTTTCTCAGAAAGCCAGGTCATTGTCGGCCGTCAATCTTAACCTTTTTGTTTCTTTTCCACCTGCAACAATTATTTAAAAATAAAAAAGCAAAACTGTATCAAAGATTAGTAGTTTAACTTTACTCTGTGGCTCTATTACAAACATAATTGTAGAAATCGTCGAAATAAATAATATAACCTTAAAATATAAACAAAGAAAAATATTGTGCGCATGGCAATTCTATTCGCTATTTTAAATAGCACGAGGCGTTATCAGCCCGCAAATTACTCCATGCGGTAACGTTATTACCACCAGCGACGGTAAAAATTGAATCGCGCATAACTTAACTGTCATAATAGTGCTTACGTTAATACCGCATGACGTTACAGCACCACTTATATCTCTCCATTATGTCGAATTCATAGATCAGAGATTTGAAATAGATTTTTTTTCTAAAATCATAAAAATATTAATTTTTACGCCTTGATTGGTAATAATAATCCCTTGACCAGTAGTTAGATTGACTTCATGATAATATCATTTTTAAAACCTTTCTAGGGGGTTCCTTTTGACGAGTCTACCAGGAATATTTATACCGTCATATATGGAAGCGGCGCTTTAACCCAGCATGTCAATGTCAAATGTGACGGGTGTCGAACTGGGCGGTCGCGTCACTTTATTTGTCGGACAAGTTTATTACAATGTTTTACATGCAATTTTTAAAAAAGTACCGAAAATCGGGTTCCAGTTACGAAACCCGCCCAATCCGATACACAAAACATGTCCATGGTTTTTTTTTTCTTGAAAATAATCCATACAAATATGGTACGGTCGCCATTAGTAATTTTTTTTTGATATTTTACATAGAACAATGTTCTTTGTGGCTTTAAAGCAATGTATTAAATATCATGCCATTCAAAGAAGGGCTGTTCGTCTTATTAATGATCCTTTACTTACTCAAAGACTTCCTTCTCTTGCCCATCGTCGAGCTGTGGGAGATCTATCGCTCTTCTATAGATACTTTTACGGCTTCTGCTCCAACGAATTATCCAGTATAGTCCCTCCTCTTGCAGCTCCCAACAGAGAAACTCGTGGTGCCGCGCGTATGCATCCCTATACGGTTCAATTGGACAGGCCCCGAACTTCCCACTTTGTTCGTTCTTTTATCCCTAGAGTTTCTAGACTGTGCAACCTACTTCCAGCGGAGGTCTTTCCTTCCCCCAAATCTTCAAGTTTTTAAGTCCTGTGTCAACAAACTTCCTCTTACCTCGCTTAAGACATCCACGGTACGTTAGTATTTAGGCTTTCAGCCTTCGTGGATTGTCCAAAGATAAAAAAAAACTTATTGAATAGAAATATAGAATGGTTTAAAAATTAGGACATTTTTTTCTTAGAATGTGAACATCTTTTATCCATAAAAGGAAGTGTTCTCGTGCATATGTTTATATAAGAAATTAGGGATTATTTCCGACTTTGTATATGCCATTTAAATTTTGTGCAATAATTTCAGAACACCCTGTATATTGATAGGCTTTTAAATTTAAAAAAAAACGTGATGGTTAAGTTCATATGTCGACCAGTCTATTTTCTCCTTAGAAAATGCTTTCTTTAATAACACTTAATAATGTTTTAATAGAGCTCTAGGTCTGTCCTTATTTAGAATAAACTGAATTAATGCTTCTTTCACCTTTTCTTCTTTTACCTATATCTAATACATGTTATATTTTTTAGAATGTGAACACAATGGAAAAATCTACGCAAATGGTGAAAAACTAGAAACAAATCCTGGTGGTGAATGTAAAGTGTGTTACTGCCGAGGTGGTGAACTACAGTGTGCAGAAGTCTCCTGCTACATCCGAAAAGACTGTGAAGGAAAGAGGGTCCCTGGTACTTGCTGCCCAAAATACGATCATTGCCCTCCCATCGGTAATAACTTAGTTGTTTTAATATTGAATTCCTTTTATTTTCCTACATTGATTTAGTTATTATTTTTGTCTAAAACATGATATTATTTTTTAGATGCTCTTCCAGACAGGACCTATCTCACCACAGAAACACCCTTGAACACGCTTAAACCAGTTGTTCTTGAGTTATGGCAGGAATCTACTAACTCAACCGACACGCCAACTATACCAACTCTGAACAACATTCCTGAAGATAGTAACAAAGTTCCTGATACTAGTTATTTGGCAACTGCATCGCCAAGTTTTCAGGAGATTCCTCAGAAAGATGAAGGAATGCTACCCAGGTATAATTTTACACAACAGTCACTTTATTAAAATCAGAAGTTATCATTAACATGACTTTATCGTACTTTACTCAAAATACATTTTTTTACAAAAAATCCAAATAACTAAGTTTAATCATTTTATTTTCCCTTTTTAGGATAACAATTCAAGAAATTATTCCTGAAAGAAAAGAAATTCCGATAACAGCGCCTCCCAAGATTTATATTTCTGAACCTCAAGGAACCTTAGTCATTGAGGGGTTCAGAAGAAATATAAATCTTAGAGCATATATCAGAACTCTTTCTTTCAAGAATAATTTCTTGGTGTTATCTAAAGGAAAACTCGTGGTAAACAATTATTTGAATTTTTCTTAAAAATATGTTACAATGTCATTATGACAACTTCTGATTTTAATAAGAGGCCAGGCTTTGTTGTCTTAAAGTTGCCACCAGGTAACGCTCGCTTCGTAACGAGGAATGCCACGAAGAACGGCGATGCAGTGCCAAATAACCAGTATCCGGGAACGCGAATTCGGAGGTTATTTATGAACCGGCGTGTCGGCAGTTGTGAATTCTGCCGCGCTCAGAACGGCTTTGAGTTTAACGATGTTCGAGAATTGTTTCTATGGTAATGAATAGATGGAAAGAGCATCACAAAAATAATGTCGTATTTTAGACAAAAATAATAACTAAATCAATAGCAGAAAAATAAAGAATTCAATAACAACTAGCGTATTTTAACCTGCTTTCCTTCACGGTCTTTCGAATGTAGCTGAACTTCTGCACGCTATGGTCGGTAACACGCATTGCCACCAGATTTGTTTCTGGATTTTCGCCATTTAAGATTTGTTGTGTTCACATTCTAAAAAAACAACATGTATTAGACAGGTAAAGAAGAATTGGCACGTTAGTCAGTTTATTCTAAACAGGATTAGAGCTCTATTAAAACATTATTAAGTGTTATTAAAAAGCATTTTCTAAAGTATATGAACAACCATCACGTTTTAAATTTAAGCCTATCAATATACAGGGTGTTCTGAAAATTACGCAAGAAATTAAATGGCATATACAAAGATCGGAAATAATTTCTGTAAACATATGCTGAGAACACTTTCCTTTTATGAATCAAGATGTTCGCATTCACAGAAAATGTCTAGTACAAGCCATTCTATCGACTACATTCGGTAAAGTTTTTATCTTTGGACAATCCACGAAGGCTGAAGCTAAACACTGGCGTACCGTGGATGATAGCAGAAAGCGGTGAAGGAAGTTCGACACAGGACAAAAACGGTTTGGGGGAGAACCTCGCTGGAAGTATAGTTGCACGATCTAGAAACCAAGGATAAAGAGCGAACAGGAACTAGTACGTATGAGATTAAAGCCCAGCATAACTCCTGGCTACTGTTGGGGCTACTGAGAAGGGCTATACTGAATGGTCATTGAAAAATATCATGGAAAGAAACGTGAATCCCTTTGAAACATGTTTTTGATGAACACAGAAGAAAAGGTGAGTAGTAAGGATCGTGTAGACAGGCAGCCCTTTCTGAATGGCATGATATTGGCTGCATTGCTAAACCACCGAAAACATTGTTCTATAACAAAATATCAAAAGAACAATGGCGATATGGATTATTTTCAGAAAAAACCATGGACAATATCAGCGAACAGTTTCATAACTGGAACCTAAATGCACAAAAATTGCATATGTATTGTAATAAACTGTCCATTTAGGTATGACATTGACATGCTGAACTTCCATATGACGACATAAATATTCCTGAGCGAACTTCGTCAGAACACAAGGTTTTGAAATGATATTATCATGTGGTCAATCTAGCTTTACTGGTCGAGACGTGTCACAATCAGGGCGTAAAAAATTAACCTGTTTTTATGATTTTAGAAAAAAAATCTATTTCAAAATCTCTGATCTATGTTCGACATAATGGTAAGTGGTGCTACCAACCTCATGCGGTATTAGCATCAAGCACTATTGCCAGTTAAGTATGCGCGATTCAATACAAAATGCTGTGGCAATAACGACCACCGCATGGGTGAACGCGAACGATAACACTAGTTGCTATTTAAAGTAGCGAATAAGTGCCATACTTTTCTTTTGTTTATAACCCACAGGTTATATTATTTATTTCGACATTTCTAATTATGTTCTGAAACAAAGTTAAACTACTAATCTTTGATACAGTTTGCTTTATTTTAAGTAATTTACGGAAGAAAAGAACAAAGGTTAAGATTGACGACAGCAATGTTTGGCTTTCTGAGAAATGTCTTGAATCAGAAATTTAAATGGAAAAGAGATGGGAAAATTAACAGTAAAATAATATTTGAATCACGGGAAAGCTAGTATTAAAGTCGTTGTTTAATTTTGTAAATTCTGAACATACGTTCGTAATACGGCGTCTTCCATATCTCAAAACAAACACTAAATACCGTGTGCGGTCTTTAAATGGCACCGTAAGGCTGAGCAGAGCGGCAAAGCCCTTATATCTCCCAATAATAGGGCATTTGCGCATAGTAACGGGTGTTTTTATTTACTCATATGGTTATAGTTAGCATAACGTTGCTAACGTTTACAGATGAATTTTACCATACAGAAGTATATCTTTGCGTCTGCGCTTTCATTTGCCAACCTTATTACGCTGTGGATCCTGCTATTTAAGTTTCAACGAAAAATCGGTATATTTTTCATTCTTCATGGGTAAATTCATATTTAAATATACAATACCAAACGCTGCGTTCCTCAAATTTTTAAGAAACCAGATACCCAAACAATACGTATAGCGAGCACCAGTGGTTTGTTAGTAATGAATTGTATTTGTCTGGAGTGTTGCTGATTTTAGGCTAATCGCTGAGTCCATTTGGGAATTCTTACCGCTATTTATTACAACGCGTTTTTCATGATAAAGCTGCTGTGTAAATATATTTTTATTAATACGGCATTAAAGAGCAACCTTTTAAACAATTGATAAAAAATTTCTGCAATCCGGCAATATTATTGTAATAACGATGACGATAAGCTTTCACGACTAAATCCCGTATTAAGGAGTTCGACATGCTGGTCATGTTTGTTACTGCGGGCGGAGTAACGTTGACACAACGGGGGTATCAGAGGTGCGGAATGCAATAATTCTAGACCGTACTATATTTTATTCACTGTCCTGAAATGAAAAATGAGATAATCAAAACGGTAATGAGCTGACGGAACATACGTAATGTTCCGTCCGAGCCGAAGAGTCAGGCGGCATGACTGTGCTTTCATTAAATCGCGAAACAATGGTCTGGCTCAAACTGACATCAGGCAATCTGTTTGTGAGAGCACAATTCCACATGAGAGGTATTGTTGGAGTGCATGATCAGGGCAATTTGAAAATAGATAAAACACAATGTGATATTCTCTGAAATTATTTTTTTAACTGACTGCTGCGTGTTCAATATTCCCAGATATATACAACTATAGTTAATTTCAGTTTCTTTTTGAAGCAATGGAGAAATGACAATTCACAGAATTAACAAGTATAAACTTCAATTGCGACGAAATGTGAATTTCGCCACAAAAAGCAATTTTCTTTCGCTTCGTACGCGATCAGAACCTGGGTTGTGCTGGAGTGCCTCGTAATCGATTCTAACGCCAACGTCTTTCTTCTTCCGCATCGGCGCGACCTTCTCATCCACAACTAATTCCATTCATGAATAACGCTCGCCAGTTTTCAGTGCTGTTGAAAACAAATGCAGGCATTCCCTTTCGCGGATCTTAATTGTATTGAGGATTGGGGAGGCAAAATCTCAAATCCGCTGTCATCGAAGGCTACGTGTCGCCCGTCGCGAGAGAACAAGCGAATATAAATGCTCGCATGGCGGCTGGGGTTTCGCGGAGCGAGACACCTTCGGTCTTTATTGGGCATCACGAAGAATGACGGCTGGCATATCTGGCACCGCGGCGGCTTTCAGGCTGAACATTGAAAATATTTTCCGCTTCCTAGCCGCCTAATGTCCCAAATCTGACACTCCCTTGGGTGTTCTCATGTCACGGAAATGAACTTAACAACAGTTCTGATCGAAGAGCTATAAACAACTAAGAATTATGTTAAATATCAGGCAGCACTGGTATTTTTGTTTCATCTGGTTTGATAAGTTGGGCTTCATGTTATCTATTGGTTGGAAACACCAGTTCACCACGATATGCCACAATCTGGTTTGTTAATATTTTAAAGGTGAGAATTTTGGAATGTAATTTTCTTTAAGTGATTTAATGTCTTTTACAAGCCAGTATATTGTCGTAATCGTGGTAACATTGTGTGTATAATCTAGGTATACAAAAAAATGACATGGGGTTTACGAAGCCCGTAGCGTTTTCGTTACAGATAAGAACTCACGGATGGCTCTCTTGCTGGCGTTTCCTTTCCGGGGTGACTGCAACAATTTAATAAATTTGAGACAAAAGGTGTAAATCGAAAGATGTTTTTCAAAATAGTCTTGTAACGAGGAGACAGAAGGAAGGCTAGCGGAATTCGAACTTATAAACCGATACCTATAATTATCTGAATGTATATTTATAATGATTTGGACAAATACTACGAGACTGCAATGAATGTATTGATCGTAAGATGAACAATACTACGTATTCTTTTTCGCTTTCTTTCGGCGGTTTGCCTTTCAGATTACAAGCGTAAGCGAGGACAGTTTTTAAATCAAACTTTTTAAATGGTATTTTCGAGAGCCTGCGGCAGCGACGGTATTTATACAGGGGGTTTTGGTGATCTGAACTAAAGAATTTTTGGCGGAAACTTTTGTTCTTGAGATATTCATCATCGAACTGATTACAAACTAATCCTATTTAACGATAGTCCCCCTTCTTTTTGCACACAATTCTTGATTTAAAGCTGAAAGTGGCACACAATGTCTACGATTTTCACCTTTTGAAACCCCGATTTTTGCATTACCCATTATTTTGCATTAAATTGCATGGCCTACTAGTCATTTCAATCCCAGTGTTCAATGTATGGTGTCACGTATTAGAAAGACACTTTAATTAAATGCAAGAAATAAAAAACAGCGGGTTTTAAAGGTGAAAATCTGTTTTGTGTTTGCCAGCAAATCAGAATTGTGTCTGAGGGGAACTAAAAGTAAGCAGTTCTTCGAACGCACGATATTCAATAGAACACACGTTTCCGCGAAAAAATCTTTTAGCGCTAAACTTCCCCGTATATTTCGTCAGGCACAGTTGAAAATTACCTTTTAATTAGTGGTATGTTCAAGCTAAGAACAATATATAACAAACTTAAATTTTCTCGATTTTCTGAAAAAATCTTTTTTGACGTGAACAAAATTGCATATTTGAAAGCGGTATTCTAGCATTTTCTTTATAACAATTTGCGATATTAATGAAAACCACGAGTACTGAGCAAAAATTATTTTGTGGAAACCTCACACGTGACACAATTGATACCTGATAATTGTATTTTAGGTTTTGGATCATGTAACTTTATAAAATAACTTTTTCGTGAGTAATAATAAAGTTTTTTCCAATATACCTGCAATATAACGAGCACGCTGTACTATCAGTAAAAAAATACCTAAATTTATTCTTTTGGTACCTGGCTGTAAATGTAATCGCTAGTTAAAGAAATTCTTAATCTTTATGTATTGTACCTAAAGAATTGTACGTGTTATCTGAATAAAAAAATCACTTTCCATATGTGAGTCTAAGTATACAGGAGTGTTTCAAGAAATGACTAATACGATCTTTAAGAAGATTAGTTAAGTGGCTTTAGAAAAGAGTTTCGATATATTAATAAACTGCAAATTTACAAATACAGGGTGTAAATTAAAAAAAAATTACCAACTGTTTTTACAGTTAGTTCTTATATTCTTGCTGCAGAGTAGCCTGCAACAGAGATAACTACTAGATTACCTTAATTGAAAAACAATTTATTCAATGATTTTCTAAAATTTTAGGAAAAAATAAATACCTGTTTTATTTTATTTACAATATTCTTTGAAGCAAGTGGACATATACAGGTTAAGTTTTTGTCTAGTACAGGATGGCATGGGTTAAAAATCTCTAAAATGAGTAACAAGAGTGCAGTATCGCAAGAAACTTAACCACCGTGTTATATTCTTCTTGCATGAAAAAGGATGGACAATTTATTAAAGTAAGAGTCTTGCCGACACACTTCGGCTGAAATTACAACGAAGGAATGATAAATTAACTAATTGCTTTCAAACTGTAGAAAACAGTAGTATTGACTTGGGTTGTATGTATGAAGCAGGACTCTTTGAGCCTGCCTCGGCCAGCATTCGGCTTTGGCTGAAACTGCGCATATCGAGACCGATGACAATGCGGCTAATTTCAAAAACGATATCCCCGTTATCTGATTAGGAAACCGCCAGGATCGTAAATTCGCAATACTACTCTTGACAAAATGGCAGAAGTACTGGTGAATAAACCTGGGCGACTATTTTAAAAACTTAATTTGATAAATAGAGCTAAGTGGAAATGAATAGTTTAAAACTAAAACACGCTTTTATATGCAACCGAACTAAAAATTAGAAAATAATTTTCGTACAAAGGTTTGTCACTTCAGAGTAAAAAGCGTGGGGTGCATTTTACTATTTTCCTTAACTTTTCCATCATAGATATTTGCAAATAGAATAATTATAACATTTAATATATTAAGCACCACGCTTTTTACTCTGAAGTGACAAACTCTTTGTAATGAAAAATTATTTTCTAATTTTTAGTTCGCTTGCATATAAAAGCGTGTTTTTTAGATTTTTAAACTATTATTTATTTTTTATTAATCTGATTATTGGACCACAAATTACAAATATGGACAAGAATAAGAGGAAAAAAGAAATTATAAGTATCTGTCGCCCATAGATACAACATTAAACATCTCGAAGGCTGGTGATCTGAAAACTTACTGACCGTGAAGGAACAGAATAATATCGCGTTGTTTATAGAAATAAAGTTTTTAAGGGGCAGTATAAAGAAACGGCGTTTCTCAATACTTTACCATTGCGACAGAGTTTGTAATTATTATGCCGTGTTCTGAAGTCATTCATTTTAATCGAGTAACTAGTTCGATATAGCGATTTCGCTGGCCATAAATTTTGAAAATTCTTTCGAGGCGATCTGAGTATGACACAAAATCTGTGCGCGTTTCAATCCATTTCTATATTATTATTAATAAAGAGCATATTGCAGGACGGTGGGTGAACGGGGGCTGAAATCCTACATTAAACATACAAAAACTATTATTTCCCTGTACACACCGCACTTTCTGTTTGGGATCAAAGTAATTTAAGAAATTAAATAAATAATAGTTCAGCAAAAAAGAGAGTTTGGAATAGAACATAAATGTCTTGCGATGTTATAAATAAAGTGAGGAAAGTGTAATAGCTCAAATTCGTCAGAATAAACAGGTTTCTTTACTCGCGTAATAAACCGCTTTTGGCAATATTGAAAGTGTGTTAAAGAACAGTGAGTGTTAGAAAGACGTGATTTTATTGCGCAATTATAATTAAATTGCAAATATTTATGAGTTATCATAAATCCCCAGAAAGGGTAAGTTGTTGGAGCGTGAAGCAGAAATAATTCAAAAATGCAAAGGGAGCCTAATATGGAGCCTGTGCAGCGATTTTATTTTATTTTGCTTACAGTTACTACCTTTCCAAAGATAGTGAAATTCTGATTATCTCCAGACTACTTTGTCTTTGAAAAACTGGGTGGGAGT
>JACEGR010008467.1:0-36647 GCA_014170235.1 Listronotus bonariensis | reverse complement strand
TATGTTTGTAAAATATGTAACGTATATATTTTTTTAAATACATGGGGTGTTTTATTTGGAAAAATATAGGTTTGATCTACTATGACCAAATGAAACACTTTGTATATAGAGCGCGTTGCTCAAAAGATATTTGGCCGTTACATTATTTTCTTTAATATTTTGTATACTGTATAGGCAATAGATAAAGGTATATCGGCCAGTAAAGCAACCAAAAAGGAGTATTCAGTATGTAAATAATAGTTATTTATGATACAAGGGAAAAAAATTTAGATTTTAGTTCAAGGTTATGTTGTTTCCCAACGTAACGCAGATGGTGATAAAAAACCGAGTGCTAAAATTTAAAATTTTTAAAAATGTATTATTATTACAATAAATTAGGATTAGAAAGTTAATTATGTGAAATTTGAAGTTTTAAACTATACTTTGGGCATTTTGAATTGAGAAAAACACCTGAACAAAAAAATGTATTACATTGGTTTAAAAAGTAAGTAACCATAGTTACTAGGTATTTTTCTGAATATAAATTGCGCAATGTATGTATAGTAGGTAGTCATATTTAAAACGACTACTATTAAACCTGCGTTGCTATAAAAATATTTAAAGAAATCAATTTGTCTATTTAATTCTGTAACTTGATGGATTTGATTTAAAACTTTGAACTGATTGTAGTTGTTTAGTAGTTATTTTGATGATTAAAAATTTTAAGAGTCTGACTGTACTTTTGATGCAAAGGAAATTTAAGTTTTGTATAATAAATTATTCTAAAATTAAATACCTACATTTTTTACGTGTGTATAAGTCCGGGAAAAAAGTACTCACTTTTTCTGGAAAAAAGTAATTTCATAAATAGTAACATTTTACTGCTCGTTTAGAAAAATAAAATGGTAAAAATTTTTCCCTTTACGAAAAAAAAACACACTTTATACATTTTTAGCCAAGATCATCTGAAACCCTAAAGATGCTTTTTGAAAAACTTGGCTATAACTTCCCAGGAGACAATTTTCAAAAATTATGGGATATGGGTGTAAAAATTGATAAAACCGGCCTTGTATGTGTTGACACATTTAAACATCTCCTGCAAGCACAATGTCGACCACTTAAACTCCGAGTAGATGAAAAACAAATTGAGTGCGAAAAAGGCGTTTTGTAATATATTTTTATTTAATCATTTAATTAATTAATTGAACATAAAATTTATATGTAGACAATACTAAATAGACGATATTTAAACAACTATAAACAGACTTTTTTATGTAATAACCAATTTTAATGTACAAGTCTTTATTTAAATAGTATATACAAAAAATATCTTAAAAGTAAACTGAATTCCATTTATGTATGTTTCTTATTCAAGATACCCGAGAAAGATATTTTTCTATGTAATCTACCCTAATTGGGCGCATAAAAAGTAATATATTATTAAATAAAGAATAAGCAACCCTTTAAACATTAAACGTTTGCTAAACATAACATTTAAAATATGCACTGATTGTTATTCCGTGCTTAAAAGAAGCTCTTGTCACCAAATATGGAACTTTTATCGCGAAAAATGGAAATAATAAAGTGTAAAAAGTATTTTTTACTTTAAAATTTCCTAATATTAATTTATTGAATAAAATAATGTTTCAAAACCGCATAACTTTGTCGTCTTTTTTTATAGAAAATCCTTAGAAAATCGCAGAGAAAAAAATTATAGTAGACAATTCTATGTCATGATGTAATGAAATGTTTTAAAAATATATCTGGACCACGGTTTATAAAAATAGGTCTCAACTTAGCCACAAAAAAATGATAAAATAAATATTTAAACCCAGTGTATCCTTATATTATCTCTCTAAACACAATAAAAATCTAATTTTAAAAAGTCACCTAAAGTTTAAAAAAAAAAAACGTATATTTTGACTTTGTTCTTTACTTTGTTGCAGTAAATTGTTTTTTTTTTTCGTTTCGTTTTCTTTCAATTTGTGAATTTTTTAAATTGACTCTTACATTTTTCTCTTAATGTTGTGTTTAAATAAATTATTAATCCTTATGCGACACTCAACTTCTCTGTCTATCTCGACCTCTTCTGTCTCGATCATTCTTGTCCTCTAATCGAATATTCTCTCTTGATCTTGATCGCCTACCTTTTTCTTCCTTAACTCGAACTTTACCCCTAGATCTGGACTCATCAAACGCTCTTTTTCTATCTTTTAGTTGGCTAATATTATCTTCATATCTACTCTTAACCCATTCATAATCTCTTTTTCTTCTATCACTATGATCTGCTCTGTCCTTTCTTCTTGATTGTTCTTTTTCCTCCGAAAGCGATTTCTCACGCTTTTTCCGTCTTCTTCGAGTATCTTCACTGTCAGAGGTTGAATCTTTTTCTCTTTTTTGAAAGTCCTTATGAGTTTTGTGTTGTGAAGTTTCTTTTTTATTTTTTTATTTTTATCATCTTCTGAACTATCACTTGACTCTGAAAAAAAAGGTAAATATAACCTTGCAAGCATACAGGGTGTTCATTTAAAAGCTTACCACCCAAGTTATCTGCAAAAAGAGACAGATTTAAGAACATCGCCGAAACACGTCAAGATATTTATTAAGGTGAAACGATTGGTAAAACAAGCTAAGTACTCTTAGCAAGACTACCATTTACTAAATCGTTTAGAATTTATTCATAATTTGGCCATGCCGAGAAATTGTTTGAATTTATTTACGCGAAAATTACTCAAAAATATTGTTATGTCAGGAAAATTCACTACTGCCTCTTTTTGAAATATTTTCCTGTAAATCTATAAATAAGTCCTTAAAAATATCTAGATTGGAAAAAAAAGTTATTATAAAAAAGGGTTATTTTTCTTAAATTTCAACACCATGTAGTGTGTGTAGAGAATTTTTAGGTTATAATATGTTCATATAAAGTATTTTTCTTAGTTTTCGTTGGACAATTACCCCTTAAAGTGTTCTGCTAGCCCCCTGATGGGACAACATACCTGAGCTACTATCTTCATCAGATGAACTAGAACTTGAAGAAGTTGAACTGCTACTACTACTACTGGTTTCCTCCTTATTTGTTACTGGCATGTTTTTAGGCAAATTTTTTAAGTGTTCTCTTAATTCATCAGTTAAACCACCAAGACCAATAGAAGTAAAAAAGTTTATTGAAAACCTAGTATTTTTTGGATTGTCCCTTGGAAAGAGTCCAGCAAAGTGGCCTTGTAGGGTCCTAAAATTATTCTTGTGGTAGGTATAAAACGGTCATAATGAGTCATAGAGAAATACAACAATAATATTTAGAATACTAATATGCTTGTAAATATTCGAACTGACCAGTGTTGAAAGTTCTGTAAATCTTAAATGGTCAAACTAGTTGAAATCCAAGCATTTATAGACAAAACAAAGTGAATAAAATCAAGTTAGTTTTACCCAAATTTGTTGTCACTACAAAAAGATGTTAAGTATTTTGAAGTTGTGATATTGAAAAAAATTCAAGTCAGTCATTTATGCATTTATAATACTGCAAAGTTTCTACTAGTCTCATTTAAAAAATAAAAATCTTGGTATACCCGGTGACACAGGATGCTGTTACTGTTACTACCCATTTTTTCTTAGTTTAAAAATGAAGCTATTGAACACTTTACAGCAGCGTTTCAAAACTTTTTACCATTCGCGACCCAAATTTCAATAAGTATTCATAAATGCAGTCCTGTTTATAAGTGTACCTACTATATCAGTGTTAATGTGTATTTAATTTTTGTAAATTGTAAATTTTAATAAATAATTCAATTTTGATAGTGTTTTTTTCTGATATGCTCGCGCCCCCATTAATATTGACACGCCCCACAGGTTCAGAAACGCTGCGTTCCAGTAAATTATATATATTTTTTTAATTATCATCGCCTGGAAGTACCATACACTTTTATTTTAAATACAAGTGCCCATATTTTTAGTGAGACACCCTCGATCTATTTTAAAAAGTTGGATTAAGACCATAAATAGATGTTGCAAACTTTAGACGAGTCTGTAAGGCTATAAAAACAAAAGACTGTCACATCTATTTTTCCGTAACTACTGGATCTAAAAATTTTAAACATTGAATGACCTTTCGATTATAAAACGTTTTTTATAAACACTTTGCTGAATTATTAAAAATAAAAGCAGTTTTCTCTTGGTGCATTTTCATATTTTTGAAGTCCCTGTACAAGAAAATACAGGTTTCTTAATGTGAATCTTGTTTTTTTAAGAAACAAAAGCATTAGTCATACACGATTCTTAAACATTAAACTCCATCCATGGACATACTGGGGCGCATTCAGAATCGACAAACCTGAGGTAAAATTTACCCATTTTGTGACGTCGCCAAACTAATTTCTCTTTTAGATACTTTTAATAAAGTCTTGCTTATAGCATATGTCTTTACCGTGCAGTAGAAAGGCTAGGGCGGGGTCACCCCTGAAAAATTCGTGCTCCCCCGCCCCTTGTAATATAGAAAATAACAAGAAAATAGGTACTGTAAGTTAGAATTGCGGGACATAAAACAATATTATAGAAATGAGGATTTTTTTGCAGTAAGGACCTTTTCTTTATGGTCCTCAAAAATTTCATACCTTAAAAAAATTAAATTTGGCCACCCCTAAATAAAAATCTTCGGCCATGCCTAAAGCAAAAACAACCATAACCTGTAGATTAACGTGAATGACGTCAGAGTATAATTCGAGTAAATCAAATAATAAAACTTCGTATAAGAGACAACAGTATTAAAAGAAAAAAATTGGGTATTGCAAGTAAATCTAGGGTTGCCAGTAAAATGAGAATAAATAATTTTAAAGAAGTAACACTTTTACGAATTTTGGATGGTAAAATTAGTACATCACAATTAAACACCAATGTTTACAAATAAATAAAACATTTATAGTGAAATACTTACGGATCTTTTAGTCTTGCATTTAACTTCCCCAACCCCATATATTCAGCTAACTCTTGAAATAAAATTTTAATAAAAATCCTACTAGAACTATTTGTATCTTCTTCATTCATTTTCATAATTTCGAAAACTTCCCAACTGATGGCATCTGTAAATAGCAAATGAGCAAAAAATTTGCTTACATTTCGAAGTCTGTTTGCATCTAATCTATGTGTTGTAGCATAAGTATCTTTAAAAATTTGTTGGAAAGGTTCAATATATGTTTTATTTATTTGGCAAAATCTTTGAGCAAGCAGACCATAAAATTTTTCATAAGTTCTTTGTTCGGCACAACAATCTGAAAAATAAATACAAAAAACATATAAAATAAGAACAAAACTTTTTAAATTGGTTATCTGGTTATTAAAATGATAACAAGCAACACCATTAAAAATATATATTTTTAATGTTTGCTAAAATATCTATAGAAAATGAATGGTTGAACTAAATTCCTTATTTTACCAGTTATTATGAAGCTGGTTAAAATACTATTTCAAAGTTGTAACTAAATTTCACTTAAAAATTACGGTAGTAATTCAAACCTAAACTTTTACTTATGCATTCCAGCAATCTTATTTAAGGTTAAATTGGCGGATAGCTATTTTAAAAGTATACATATTATTTACGAACATGCAGTTCTTTAACCTTTTTTTTTAATAGAATGGGACATGTAGAAAAACGATATATTTTTGGACGATGGTGGTGGTTGCTGGACGAGGCCTTAGCAGAATCCAAAACCACCACCAAATAATACAATGTGTCCCAGGATAGGTGTTAAAAGAGGACAACAATCGGCGTTTTGGAAAAACTGGTCGCATGGTCCAAAACTAAGAAGTACAAAATTTTACTCCGATTGGTGTTATACAGGGCTAGTTAAAAGTAAAAATATAAAAGATGTTCAGGAGTAAACTAACTGTATTTTTAAAAATAGGACAAAATTGTATAAGTAAATGTTTAAATTTAGACTTAAAAATTTTTAAAATACTTGGTTTAAAGGAGCGATTAAAAAAAAAAAAAAAATATATATATATATATATATATATATATATATATATATATATATATATATATATATATATATATAAGCAAAATTTTTTGCTAAGTTGTAGTTTGTAATGTAAAAAATTGAAAATTACATTTATTTTCACTCTTATGCTTTAACTTCAAATTTTGACATTAAATTCAATTCTCTACAAAATTTACTTCCTCCTCCCATTTGCCCACTCCTGGACATTTTTCATATTTTAAGTTATAACTTGCCCTGTATAATACCAATTAGAGTAAAATTTTGTAATTTTATTAGTTTTAGACCATGCGACCAGTTTTTCCAAAATTTTGTTTTCAAATTCAATACATGTTGGTCCATTTGTCCATTTGAAACACCTATCCTGGGACCCACTGTATATTTTTTAAGTTTATTAATATAGTGTGTCTAATAAAGTTGGAACCATATGGAAAACTTTTTTATTATTCATTTTACGAAAAAACTTGTTCTTTATAAAAAGTTCTGCATGATCCAAAAACTAAAAGGCAATCATTAAATATTTAATTGTATCAGTCATCTACGAGGTCTGGCCAGGTGGGTCTCGATTCTGCCGGCGGCCAAGGTAAAAATTTAGTGGTTAGCTCAACAAGACGGACAAGGTGCAAAATGTATGAACGCTAATAGCCAGCAAGGACTAAGGCGCCGGAACACACTTTGCCGTGTCTTGCGCAGCCGTAGACATGCAGACCCCACTCAGTTGGTAGGTTCGTTAGTCCCCCTGGGTGGGGACGAGGCCTTAAGTTGTCGCGCATAGGACCGTGGTTCGGAACTCACGTTAAGCTGTAGGTCCCGTCTGGCTGACATCCCCAGACGTAAAAAGACTGGGCGCACATCCCAGCCCTATTTTAAAGTCTAAGTCTTAGTCTAACGTGTTTTTTTGCTAATTTTGGAAATTGTTATAAAGAAAAGACGTTTAGAATTAAAAATTAATTCTAAATATGCAATTTCGTTTATTTACAAAAATTATTTTTTATTTTTTTTTCTGCGATAATCGAGGAAATTTAAATTTGTCCATTAGTGCATTATTAAGATCAATTTAATAGTAAGATGCCACAAGCGTCATACAAGTAGGCACGGCAATCAACTATCGCCGTTTAAACGAGTCGTTTAAATAGTGTGTGAGCAACAAAATGGAGAATAATTGAAAGTGACACAGAAATGATGACCGCCTTTCCTTTTTATTATTGACGTTTAGTCTACATTCTTTTTATTTTGGCAAGAGTAAATTTATAAACTTTTTTTAAATTGTTCCATGAAATCTATAATTATAAAATATGTTACACTAATGTACAAACCTAATTTTTTACCATTTTCGATTTTAAAAAATTATAAAAAAATGTTTTCGTAAATAAATAAAATTGCATATTTAAAGTCATTTTTAATTCTAAACGTCTTTTCTTTACAACAATTTTCAATGTTAGCAAAAATTAAGGTACTTAACTCTTAAGTAAAAATTACATTTTTGGCCAGACCTCGTAGATGACTGATACAATTTAATATCTGATGGTTGCTTTTTAGGTTTTGAATCATGCAGAACTTTTTATAAAAATAATTTTTTTTCGAAAAATGAATAATAAAAAAGTTTTCCATATGGTTCCAACTTTTTAGACACACTGTATATAATCACCATAATTATAGCTGGTTTTACACTTATCAAATTTCTTGTCAAATAAGTTATACAATTTGTTTGAAGACAAAAGTGTAAAACAAGAAATTATTTGACAAACTTCTTTCAAGCAAATATCAGGGTAAAACCCAAACACCGCACCAATCACGATAAAATAGAGATTAAGTAGTTGCCCTAGTTGCCCACTCTCAATTTTTAATTCATTAGGTTGGTAGTTTTGAAGTTTTGCATCCAAAATTTGCTCTAATCCTTCAAACAAATTTGACAAAGCGACCTTGAATTTCTTTAATATCCAGTTTTCTGTTTTACATTATCAAATTTATTCAAGGTAAACTTGGTCCAACTTACTTGACAAGTGTAAAACCAGCATATCTGATCTTGATATATGTTACTATAGTATAACATTATCATGAATTGAATGATGGACTTTGACAAATGTCATTAGTAAATATTATTAAAGAATAGAAGTTAATCATATGGAAAAAATATTTGCGACCATGGTCGGAATAGTACCGAGAAAACAATGAATGTGTAATTTTTTTTTTTTAATTCCAATATCCGTATAACTTTTAAAGTTAAGCCTGGCATATTTAATAAAAAATAATTTTATTTATTTTAGAACTGTTTTATCAAAATATTGTAATTGTCTATATGAGTGGTTTTATTTGCTGGAAAGCCCAATAGACATGATGACAAAATTTTTGCACAGATATATTTTTCTTTAAAGTGGTTCATCAGAACATCATAGAACAGTTTTTTTATGCCTATTATTACAAAACTTAAAATGTGTTATAAAGAAATTTACACTCACCCATTTGTCTACTCAACAATTATCGCTTGATTACAGCGATAATTGCATAGTAGAAATCAAAAATTGCACTCCCATGTTTTTAATTGTTGAATTTGCCAACCACATCCTAACAACAGCATTGTTTATTTAATATGTTTGACATTTCATAAATAATGTAGACATTTTTGTACAAAAATGCCTTGTTTTAGCACTGAATCCGTAGAGTTGTTTATTATTATTATTCCATTATTTGATAGTTTCACTTTCTTTAAGTAATTTTCTCCCTAAATTACACTTGTGCATCAAACTAATCAGATAATTTAGTTCTCAAGTGTATTGCCTTTTAAAATCTACTCTCGTTCATTTTCACATTTTGGCGAAAAATAAACTCTAGTACTTTTTAGGCAATACGCAAGGTAAATTATTGATCATTTTGATGCACTTGTGTAATTACCCACGATAATAAACAAAAAGAATGTCTGATTCTTGTAGACAATGCTTTATTATTAATATTTAAAGAAGAATTTCGGACTTTCATTGTCTTTATTACATTTATTTACACAATATTTTGGGCAGTACTATCTCATTATACATCATTTCTAAGTGTAAACTTTAATTTTTATTATTAAAAACAAAAAGAAGTATACATAAGCACACGTATCTAAAGCCTCAAATTATTATGCACTAAAACAATTGAAAGTCAATATGTATTTAAGAATCACATTAAAAGTGGTATTGTAACTTCAACTTTAATACTTAAATAATTATCTGAACATGTAAAAATACAGGTAAATATTATACCTACTAGTTTTGCAATTTTTGTAACTTTTTCAAAATTACCTGACATTTATAAATATTACCTAACTTAACTACCTAGTTAATTAATATTTGTGTTACCTAGAAACATATGACACAATTCAATTTCTTGTCCAGGCTTTAACTCCATCTTTAACAACTTGTGAGCACATTCTTCAAAATCTAAACTGGATTGAATAGTTAAATAAATAGTTCTCCTTAAAACAATTAAACTTGTTTCTGTGTTATCAATAATAGGTCCTTGATTTGTTTCTTCCTCATCCTCACTTTGTTCTTCTGAGTCAGATTCTGATCCTGATGCAGAACCTGATTCACTGTCACTTTGTAAAATGTCTTTACTCAGAATTTTGTATTTGCCTTCATTTATTTCATAGTTCTCATCAAATTTAAAAACATCTAAAAGCAATATCCACATTAAGAACAAAGAATTAATCAATGTAATATTAACATACTCCTTATAAGTAATTCCTAAATAATTAAAAAATAAAGGTATTCTTCATAAATATTTTTGCTTTGTCTGAAATGCTAAAAGCTACAGGGTGGTTTAAAATCGGAACAAGATTACATTGAAAAATAATAAAAAAATCAAAAATCATATTTTTAAAATTACCTAACTAAAAAGCAAAAAAGTAATTAAAAATGTATTTTCCCATTGGTTATGGATTGTAGAGAAAATTGAGGTTAAAGTTAAAAAAAATCTTTAAAATCGCCTTATGATATATAGGAGATTTTAAATAACGAAAATGTTGGCGGAACATATCTTCAATTCAGGAACGAAAATGTTATTTTGACAAATTAAAAAAAATCGCTAATAAATATTTTTAACTCATTATTTTAATAGTATGAAAAAGTAATTCATTCCCGCAAAAGATTTTTTTCGGTGCTCAAAAAAATCCATCTAAGTACATGTATAAAGAATTCCCACCAACTTTGAGTCTTTAATATAAATTTTAAGTACTTTCCATTTTTTTTTAATTTCTAATGCTTAGCCACCTTTTACTATACTGTAAATTGGTTTGGCATATTGCTATGTAACCCGAAAAATTATTTACTTTAAAAAAATATTAAAGTAAGTAAGGAAATATGTAAAAACTCAAAAATAAAGTCAAATTTAAATATTATGATTAATAATTTTTTTATGTTTTGAGCTGAAAAATAGTTGTAAATTCATCCAAATAAATA
The DNA here is from genome assembly GCA_014170235.1 of Listronotus bonariensis. Lineage (NCBI taxonomy): Eukaryota > Metazoa > Arthropoda > Insecta > Coleoptera > Curculionidae > Listronotus > Listronotus bonariensis. Next base: position 26,242 of record JACEGR010008467.1, on the reverse strand, counting down.
TTGCTCAGATAACAATTTTTCATGAGTCAACCCCTTTTTTCTACTTATTTTTTTCGGTTTACAACAAAACATTAGAAAAAAACACTTTATCCTAAAAATTTTGACGACTCCTACCGGCGAAACAGTTTGAGTTAGACAAAACACTGAAGCAATTTTAAAGAGGGTGAAATATACTATAGGGCCATCAAAACGATTTACAATATGTATAGTAAAAAGTGGCAAACATTAGGAAAAGAAAACCATTTTTTATGTGTATTTTAAATGGAAAAACTTCAAATTTAAATGATAAGTACTTAAAATTACTATTAAAGGCTTAGATTTGGTGAGAATTTTTCTTTCTAAATGTAGAAGGAAATTTTGCTTCAGCACCAAAAAAAAAAAAAAGAAAAACTTTGCGGAAATGAATCACCCTAATATACATATTTTAACTTAACTTTATATTGATGCATATAAAAAGAAAACTGAATTATTTATAAAGAAAAAACATTTATTTTCGTTTAAACTTAATTTTCCCAAGTAATAATAGGCAATAAGAATTGAATGTATAAGGCTACAGCTATGATACCAACCATCAACGGCCAGCGGAGAGCGAAAAGTTTAACAGCTCTGCCTTCAATCATTAGAGTAGCATAAAAGAATTTGTATATTTTAAATCAGGGGGCTGCAATATACGTGAGCAAAAAGCCCTGTTGCTGCCCCTCGAAACGAACAAATATTATCCGCGGAGCATTTCTAATGCATATAAACTGGTTCCAAGCGCTGTTTACCACAAAATATTGGAGCCAAAAACTTTTTTGAAATCCAAATTTAAAGTAGCATAATTAAAATTAGAAAAAACAAAATATCAATAGGAAGCAGATACCTGACATGCGCACTAACTTTTGAGTTATCTTGGCAATGAAAAACATTAGAGCTAATACATAATGTTAACATATTTACCAAAACTTTTTTAAATTTTATTGCTCTAACCTCAAACTTTCATATTAAATGCAATTTTCTACAATATTTACTAATACATATTTGCCCCATCTTTTAAAATAAAAGTACTGTACTGTTGGAAATTTTTCATATTTATATTTATATAAAGTTGCCCTGTATATTGCCGATTGTAGTATTTGTATTTCTTAGTTTGGACCAAGCGACCAAATTAGTGGTCACACAACATTCAAATCAGGGAATGTGTTTGTTTGGTATTCTTTAAAGTTAGCCCAGGGGCAGTCATAACAACTTTTTTTTTTAATATTAAAACATGAAGAACCAAAAAGCAATGAAACATATTAAAATAATTACAAAGTCATATATTTTATCAGTTTAAACATATATGTATCCATGGCACATCTAAGAAAATCAAACTTTACCAATGTTACAAAAATAAATAAAAAGTAAATATGAAAATCCTTACTTAAAATATCCTCAACATCTGCTTGTTTTACATCATCCAGTTTAATTAAATGTGTAAATTGATCATCCTCCTCAACAATATCTAATTCTTCTATGACAGCTGCATGATCTTTAAAACCATCTTTTCTTATTTGAAACATTACCTCTATCATGTACTGAATTCTTTTTTCCAATTGACCTTCATGAAGAATATTTCGAAGCATTTCAAATATTGCGTTGATACCTAAAATCCCATGGACCATACTTAATATACAAACTTAATCAAAATCAATTTAATTTAAAGATATTTTAACAAATGAGTGTTTACCTGTCCTATAAAGTAAACTGAATAAATTTCAAATAATAAAAAAACACTTACCTCTACTTGAAACTTCAGACAATTTTTGACCACATTCCTTCAAAATGCAATGGCAACTTCAATAGAATCATCAGTAGGTGTTTCTATAAGCAAAGTTAAAATTTCTAGAGCTAAAATTTCATGTGCAACTGACTGATTAACTAGATGTGCAATAAATGTTGCTGCTGATATACAAATTGCTTTGTTGTTTTGTTTAAACCCTCTTTTAAACTGTAACACTAATCTTTTCAGTAAAAGTTCACCAATATTAGGAAATTTAGAGTTAATAACAGCGACCAATGCAGCATACACATTAGTAAAAGTAGGTGATGCAGCTTGAGCCTGTATAATAGATTTGCAGAGTAAACCTCGGCCACGAATAATATTCTCATGCAGTAACTCTCTGGCAATAATACCAATATTTGAGGTATTCACTTTGTTAATATATCCATGTATAGATTTCTTTAATGCTTCCCAAGCAATTCTTTGAAAAGCAGCTGAAGATTTATCAGTAATTTGAGCCTGCATCATACGCAACTTGGCAGGGGGTATATAAGCACCACCTGTGCGTGATGTAAGCATATCTACTGTTTTTCTTTCTCGAGGTTTTATTATAGACTTATCCTCGTTCTTCTCTTTGGTATTTGTATCAATCCTTTCTTTTTTAAATTTTCTGTTGCATGTTCACTGCTGTTATCTGGATCAGCATCATAATACCTTTTTCCAACTTGATTGTCGTCTTTCTTAGGATACTTTGTCCAGTATCTATCACTGTTTTCCTTTCTTCTCTCTTCTCCATAGTATCGGGGCAAAATATATTGGTCTTCATGTTTTCTACTTTTATCCCTTTTTCTACCTCTTTCTGAAGACTCTGAACGTGACCTACTTCGTCTCCTCTTGCTTTTAGAGCTTTTCTTGATGTGTTTTCTACTTTTTGCTTTGGAAAAGTCGCTTTCTGGTGACTTCGACTTCCTTTCCGTGGTTTCAGCTTCAGAATTTGAAGACATTTTAAAGCAAAATATGTATTCACTCCTGCACACCAACAAATTATAATATTTAGTAGTACACTATTCCCTTTATAATGTACTTAAAGTAATGTATTGTTTGTTGTATGTAACGCACGCAAAATCAAAATAAACTATAACCTAATAATTATTTACATCGAGAGTCAGAGCCATTTTTTGTTGTTAATATGGTTCAAAACATTTTAGGCGCGTTCTGCAATTGCCTCTCAGATGCGAGGAGATTCAGTTGACGTCATTTCAGATGAGACGGAGCGATCGGTCATTACAGAACGCAAATAAAATATCCAGATTAAAATACATAACCTCGTTTTTTACATTGCTGGTATGTATTGTTTATTGTGAATTAGTTTATTTAAAAAACTATTTCCTAATTACTTAACTAGTATCCAAATCAATATTAAATGGTGCATACTTCCTCGCGCGATTATTTCGTCATATTCGAAAGAGTACAGAAAAGGTACAATAGGTTTATTTCATTTAGGTTTAACTTTCCTCAAGAATCCTATGATCTTCGAAAGCATATACTAGGAATGGGCTCCCTGGCGGATCGCAAAATAAAAACAGATATTTTTTTCTGTTAAAATTAATTAATGAAAGCATCAATTGCCAAAGCCTTTTAAGTAATATTAATTTTCGTGTTCCCCCAAGGAACACAAGAGAAGAGTCTCTTCTTGTTGTAGTTTTTCATAGAAGCAACTATGGTAGGTTTTCTCTGATCACAAGAATTCTTATGAATGGAAATAGGGTTAGACAAAGACTTTTTTAGTACCTCCTTTAATTTATTTAAATAAAAAATGTCATGCGTCTTGAACTGTGATATGTGTGATGTGATAACACTAGATTATTTATTTTTAGTGTAATTTATAAGTATTACTTAATTATTGTGCATATTTAATTTATTAGTTAACCATGTAAATTTGTAAATGGGTTTTGCCCGTAAATAAATAAATATTCCCCTTTTTCTGCAAGAACAACATATTTTTTCGGGGTCAAAGATTTCTACTTCTTGCAAGCTTATCTTTTTCGGGAAAATGTAAGAACCGTGCAAATCAGTTGGAAATTTGTACCACAAAAACAAAATAAAAGAACTAACTTAACCTCAAAGCAAGATTAATCTGTCTTCTCCGTCAAAATGCCTCGATTGAATCGAGGACAATTGGATGCGTCTAGATGTAATAAACGAACGATAAAGATTTCCTCGCTCTTCTCCGGATTTAAATAAAGAACGTTTTCGTAGCGGTCAGATTAAACATAACATTCATCAATTTTAGGCGTTCAACCAATTATAACCGCCGTAATAATTGGTGTCGACTTTGACGTAAAATCCATTGTTTAAACGTCACATAACCGATTGGTAAATACAGTTTTAGAATTGGTTCTTCGCTTAAAATTTATGCGTGTTTGAATACATCCCAAAACAAGAAAGTTAAACTTTTTAATAAGGAGCGCTCAATTTTTTATATTTGTCCGAAAATATAGGTTATGTATGTAACGTCACCTTTTTGCCATAACATTTTTTTATCTGTCCAAATAAACTAATACTTACATACCCTAAAATAAAATCACTAAAAAACATTAAACAAATGTATCTTATAACCCATAATAACGATTTAAACGTAAATTCCCTGTAAAAAACATCCAAAGGACCCCTGTTTACAGGTTTTAAAATTCTCTGTAACTGCAGTACTAATAACTACTTAATTTTACTATAAACCGTGAAAACTAAACATACATATATAAAAGTCCAATGACTAAAAAGCAAAAGAATAATACTAAAACCTCGAAAAAACCTTCCAGTACGATTGTAAGCAAAGAATTACGGGAAAAGATTACGTCACAAAATTTAGCGAACATAGGCTTAAATAGGATAGAGCGCTCCTTATTAAAAACTTTATTTTCCTTGATCCTGGACAATGGTTTAAAAATAGAGGATTATTGCAAGTTGCCTTATTAAGCTCGGGTGTTATTAATACCGGCCTTATTTAAATAGTGCTTGTACCCATAATTTAGAGTTATTGCAAATTATGTTGACAGAACCATTAACCTAAAAAAATGGGGAACAAATGTTTGGTAGTTTTTCTTTATTGTTTTGTGATGTAGGGTTTTTTATAACACAATTACAGAAATACATTTAAAAAGCAAGGTTTTAAGTATTTTTAGTTCTAAAAACTTTTCCATTTTGTGATCGGCAGCCGTTCGGTTAGACGAACAGTTCCGAAGTTAAAATAAGACCAAAATAAGGCACGACCTAAAACCGACATAAGTAAAGCCAGGCACTATACTTATTAAGGGAGTCCTTATCCTACCATGCATCTGCGCAAACTCAGATGTCAAAATAAGGCCGATATTATTAGTGCCTGGACTTATTTTACTGTGCAATATTTCTATCTTAATATAGTTATCTTTGTCGGGCATGCGTATGCATCGTACTCATTAAAAACTTTGTTTCGGTCATTTTTGTAAACTTTTTACGTGGCTGTACATGGCAAGTGAAAAATGTTTATATTTGGTGTAAACAAAAGTACATATTATTTATAAAAAATAAAAATCATAATCTGACTTCCGAGTCACATTTTCTTTCTAACCGTATTCGTCTCACTGGTTCAAACCGTATATGACAATCAAGAAAATGTTTGTTTTTAATCCGTTGCTTCACAGCCCAATAAACTTTTAGGTTATGATAATGATTTTTATTTTTATGTTTAAAATATGTACTTTGTTTACACCAAATATCTCTCTCTCTCTATTTTTTTCTTAGTTTTGGTCCCTTCAGGTGCAATCCACTCACTCTCCCCCTTCCGGACTCTGCTTTCCAGGGCTTCGTCTGCGGAAAATCTGGATAATCGAGCTCGTAGCTCCCAGAAATTCCAAAGACAACAAACAATTCAACAATCGATGCAATGCATAAATTGTCGGCTGTCGAACCAAGATCTGCTACTGGTGTTACGTATAACCTTCACTTTCACTACTCGACAGTTCCCATGGCACGCCCATCTATTTCCCGCCATTTGAGAAATTCCTCGTGTTCACCACCAAACAGGATACCATCAGCTTATAGGAATCTTCGCTCACAGCGCTTAGATCCAGAAGAAAGATGCCGTCAATTTAGCGTGAATCTTTTCTTGATCTCCGGAAGGTAATAAACGTTTGTACGACACCTCTAGCCGCCACTCCGGGAAGAACTTTGTAACACCAAATATAAACATTTTTCACTTGCCATGTACAGCCACGTAAAAAGTTTACCAAAAATGACCAAAACAAAGTTTTTAATAAGTACGATGCATACTCCCGCCCGACAAAGATAACTATATTGTTTTTAAACCATTGTCCGGGATGTATTCAAACACGCCTAAATACGCGACGTACATGACGTCACCGTTCAACAAGAAAATGTAATCATCAATTTTAGGCGTTGTAACCGCGGTAATAATTGGTGACAATTTTGACATATAGTAAATTGTTTAAACGTCAACATAACGGATTGGTAAATACCGTTTTAGAATTGGTTCTTCGCCTAAAATTAATGAATGTTTTTAAAATGTTTTGAACCGTATTAACAACAAAAAATGGCTCAAGTCTGGATTAGGGTTGCCACAGAAATAAAATATTTTGTACCAAAAATAATTCCATAATTGTACTACTTTTTGAAAAAAAGAAAATAATAGAAATAAACATCTTTGGATTAAACTGAAGATTAAAAAAATTAAATAACGGCAAAATTTCTATTTTCTTTAAAAACCCTTCTTTACTTTAAGTTTAAGCGGTACTGGAGTACCGATTACGAAATCTTAAGTTTAATGGTTCCGTAAGCTTCTCGTAAGCGCAAGTTATGACGTCATGAGTAACGTCTTCACTGCGACCACAACGATCGCGGTCGTTAAGTGGAACGGCTAAACGAGCATTTTGAGCGTTGTAAGTGTTTAGTGGAACGCACCCATTGGGGTCATTTCTTTTTAGTACGTTTATTATATAGTGTATTCCTTTTACCTTGTAGAAGCGTTCTGAACCGTCTGTCATTTAGTGTATTCCTTTTACCTTGTAGAACGGTTCTGAACCGTTCTCTGAACTGTCAATAGTGTCAAGAACAGTTCTACAACATGAAGAAATGTCAAAAAATTGTAAAAGGAACACTTATGGTGTCGTTCTGGGCGGTTCTGGAGCATAAAAGGAATACAGCAAATAGTGCTAAGAACGGTTCTACAACATAAAAAAATGTCAAAAAATTGTAAAAGGAACACCCTTGGTGTCGTTCCGGGCAGTTCTAGAGCATAAAAGGAATACAGTCCATTTTATTTTAGTACGTTCGTGCCTGTCTAAAATCTATGACGTAATCTGACACCTGCCAGCTGATTAACGTCAAACTCTTGCTGGAAGTTCAAACGAATTCTTCTCTTGTATCATTGTATTTTTTTGCGGGTCGAGGTCAGGGATAATAAATAAAATTATCAGGATGGCTCTCTCTAGGCTTCTTGTTAGTCGCGTTTCGACAGCCGCGAAGATTCTGTTAAAATTGCAGGAACCTCCAGTTTTTAGAGCTACAATGGTAAGAATTTATTGTTATGTCATCATTTGGCACTAAACTTACATATATTTACCTGATGGTTTTTTGTTTGGTTAGTTTATTGTTAAATGTTGTTTTTCAGAAATTAAAATGAACTGTGCTTTTCAGGCTGATTTTCGTATTGAAAAAGATACTTTTGGAGAATTAAAAGTTCCTTCTGATAAATACTATGGAGCTCAGACTGTTCGCTCTACAATCAATTTTGCTATTGGTGGAGAATATGAAAGAATGCCGGTATGTATTTGTTAAAAGAATTACTATAAAAATTGAAACCCCGTTGCTTGAATAAGATAAGTACAATTAATATTTTTTCAGTGGAAGCAAAAACAGTTGCTATAATACTTAAAGTTAATTTTTTTGTTACTCAAAAGTCATGCCAAATTAGTACATATTAAATGATTTTGACAATATTCTACAGCATGGAACATTTGTGTTGACAATTAAAAACCCTTTTTTTTTTAATTCACTGCTATTATCCAAGTATTTTAAAAAGGGCTAATACATAGTGAAAAAATATTGACCAAAAATTTTTTTATTTTAATACTCTACCTTCAAACTTTGGGTAATTGTCTAGAAAGTGGGAGCAACTCCGATTTTGACGAAATTTGGTATACGGGGGTTTTTGGGGCGCTGATCACGAATCTGAAAGAATTTTTAGTCGGAAACGTTTCGTTGTCGAGATATCCATCATCAAAGTAGTAATTTACACTAACCTTATTTTCACTATATTCCGCCTTCTTTTTGCACAAAATTTTTATAAAACACTAAATTGCCACACAATATTTTATAAACACCTTTTAAAAAACCTGTTTTTATTTATTTTACACGTTTTTTCATTAAATTGAAAATAATTTACCCATAAATGCTGCAACCATAAATACAATATGTAGATGTATTTATGGTTGCATACACGAGTTTGTTTAAAGTAAAGCTTTTGAATTAATATAATTAATAATAAAAAATGTTTTTAAAGGGTTTTTTGATGTTAAATGAAATATTGTGTGCCATTTTAGTATTATAATATGAATTTTGTGCAAAAAGAAGGGAAAATATAGTGAAAATAAGGTTAGTTCAAATACCTACCTTGATGATGATATATCTCGAAAACGAAACGTTTCCGACTAAAAATTCTTTCGGATTCGTGATCAGCGCCCCAAAAACCCCCGTATACCAAATTTCGTCAAAATCGGAGTTGCTCCCACTTTCTAGACAATTACCAAACTTTGACATAAAATCTTTTTCTACAATATTTACTTAATACCTTCTTACCCTTTTTTTTTTTTTGAAAAAAAAGTAGTTTACCCTTAGTCATTTTTCATATTTATAGTAAAAACTCGCCCTGTATACCGCCGTCCTTGGAAAAAACACTGCATGTGCAAAATCTATAAAATTTAAAATAAGCCTGTAAATCAGGTCTAAACATCTTAAATTAAATATAAGGGGTTCAAAGCCAAAGTGGACCAAGTCCCTAAAATGTAATTTTGAGAATACAGCATAGGTATAAAGATTTTGCAGCTATTTGTACAAAACCAAAATTAATCATTACACAGCATAGCTAAAATATTTGGTAATTGTCTAGAAAGTTGCAGCAACTTTGATTATGACAAAATTTGGTATACAGTGTGGTCCATTAAGTGTGCAACAAATGGAAAACTTTTTTATTTGCAATTTGTCAGAAAATTTTATTCTTTATAAAAGTTGGTGCATGGTCTGAAACTGTATTAGCAGTAATTAGTTTTCTAAAAGTTAAATGATATACAGAGTAGGTAAAACAAAGCAATAACTGCTTCAGAGTAAAGTACCCTATTTTTAAAAATACAACAAAATGTTAAATAAAAAAGTTATTTAAAATTAAAAGTTATGCCTAAATATGCAAGTCATGGTCTCCTATTCAAGTTTTGAAGCGAATTTGTAAAATTAAACTGCATTTATATTTTTAGCTGACCGCTAACTTCAAGTTTGTTGCAAAGATATTTAATGGACCCTAAAATTATACAAATATGCTTTTTTATTAAGGCAAATATACTATAAGTAATAAAATGTGTATAAAATCCCTTATTTACCTTGTAAAATTTTTGTTTCAAATTTTTATGAAAGTGTAGATCAGATAACCTAAAATTAAAAAATAAATAAATACACTCTTGAATAGGAGGCCAGAAATTGGTATTTAGGCATAACTTTTAATTTTAAATAACTCTTTATTTAACATTTCTTTGTATTTTTTAGAAATAAGGGTACTTTTACTTTTAAGCAGTTTTTTATCTTTTGACCTCACCCTGCTTACCATAGAACTTTTAATAAAACTAACTACTACTTATAAAGTATGAGGCTATGCACCAACTTTTATAAAGAATTAAATTTTTTGACAAATTGCAAATAAAAAGTTTTCTATTTGTTGGACACTTAATGGACCACACTGTATCAGAGGTTTCTTGGGCGCTGATCGAGAAAGTGAAAGATTTTTTTTCAAAAAACGTTTTGTTCCCAAGATATCCATTATCAAAGTTGAAAATGAAATCTAACTCAGTATTCACGTTAATTTCTTCTTCTTGCACACAATTCTAAAAACTTATAGTGGCATACAATATTTGTATTTTACCTTTTAAAACATCAGTTTTCTACCTATTTTACACTTGTTTGAATTAAATTGCATAGCTTCACTTTCAATTGTCGCAAGTTATGGTGGATCAGTTTATGCATGGCTTGCTGCGTTTTTAAAGGGAACCCTCGCAATCTATTTGATAAAAGGTGTAAAATACATAAAAAATGGGGTTTTAAAGGGAAATAATCAAATATTGTGTATGACTTTAACTTAAAATGAAGAATTGTGTGCAAAAAGAAAGGGACATATAGTGAAAATAAGGTTAGTGTGAATTTCAACTTTGATAATGGATATCTTTAGAATGAAACGTTTCCGAAAAATTTTTCAGATTTATGATCAGCACCTCAAAATACTCCTGTATACCAAATTTGGCTAGCTGATAATAATATTAAAAGTAATTCAATAGTTTTTTAACATTTTGCTTCAATTTTTTAGGCAATAATTTTAAAGTGTAGTGATATTATTGCCCTCTATTATTATTAATAATAATAATATTAATACCTTTTTTTTTTTCAAATTATATACATTTTAACATACATAAAATGAATTGACGTCCATTAGAAAAGATAATATTGGACTTGATCAATTGTAGCATAGAAAAATGTATACAATTTACACCTTTTTTTTGTAACATAATGTAAAAATCCAATTTATGAACTGGACTACTTTAGCTTTGAAACCTTCTTATGTACTTAACAAAAACGCAGTATTAAAAACTACAAATATACAGGGTGTCTCCAAAAAGTGTGGAGAAAATGCTACCACAAATTCCTGAGGCTAAAAATGACGATCTAACCCAGCTTACCTTTGTTCAAAAGCGGATCATTTCGGAGATACATGGTGTCAAATATTTATTCTGGATGTTTTTATTAACAATTTTGTTAGTCATAGGTGTATTGTCACAATATTTGGCTAGAGAGGGGTGGTGAGAAATAAGTATCTGTTATCAATTTTATGCAATCTCTAGAGAGCGCCACCTGAGATATCTTGCACAAATTAAAAAAATTAAAACTTTCGTTAGCCACTCTGTATACAGGGTGTTTTCTAACTACAGTATGAAAATTAAGATGGTGATTTCATATGTAGTATTTTTAGAAAAAAAGTGCCTATGAACATATGTCTGGACTTGCTCAGAAATAAAGCAAGTATGGAGTTATGATTATGGGAACTTTTATTTTATAAAAAGACATATTATGAAATCACTCCCTTAAGTTTCGCGCTGTAGTTAGAAAACACCCTGTATAGCATTAAGATAAAATTTTCTACTCTTCAACATATTTTACATAAAAGGGTATACATGGTAAAAGTTGATTTAAGCAACTGTTTTGGAGATATCTGGATTTTAAAATCACTTCCTATAAGGCCTACTCTAAGCTAGACAGGGCGATTTAGAATTTGATGCTTATCTTTAATAGTCTGAATGCTGCATAATTTGAATTCCCATAAACCTACCTATGTCCTAAATGTGTTAACTTTTGAGATATGAGGTGGTAAAAATAAAAAAAGCTTTTTTTTGCCACTCTGTATCCCAAAACTGTCAAGACATTTTTGACATAGGTTTATAAAAACATTTCTTTTAAAATCACTCAATTACTCACACTCTTAAACATAAACATCCAATTCTGAAACACTATAAGTACATGCTGTTACAAATTCGGGAACACCATGCGCCTTTTTATTTTTAACAATATTTCGTTTTAATTATTTCCAGCCTTTCTGGAATTATTCGGCAAAAACCAAAATTTTCCGAAACGGTTTTTATTTTTCTCGGTTTATTTGAAGAGATATTTTAAAACTAACGACACATTAACATTGCCACTTTTTCTGTTCTATAAAATGATGTCACTAAATTTAAGATCCGACGTTTCGTCTTTGAGCAACCATTACCAACTTTGTTTTTTATATGGGCGAAATATTTGGTTTTAAACTTAATACACTCATATTTTAATTCTAAATACACACTTTACAAAACAAAAACCACCATCCACTATTTTTCCATTAAAAATCACGTTTTTATTCTAAACGAGTTTGAAAATTTTCATTTAAAGGTAAATATACATCCATTTATTTCTATTACTACTCATTATTATTTCTTTTAATAATTTATTTATCCATAATTTAACTAACAAGCTACAAGAATTATGGTAATTTACATACATTTACTTATACATAATAAAATAAAGCATTTAATTTAATCAAACGCCTCTTATTAACTTTATCGTAGCGTTTCCAAAATCGTTTGGAATAAAAACGTAACACCTATTCAATGGAAAAAATAGTAGATAATAGTTTTTTGGTTTGAAACGTCGCATAAATGTAAAGTGTGACATATTGTTGTATTCAGAATTAAAATACCAGTGTATTAAGTTTAAAACCAAATATTCCGCCCATTTAAAAAACAAAGTTGATGATGGTGGCTTAAAGACGACACGTCGGATCTTAAATTTAGAGACATCATTTTGTAGAACAGAAAACGTGGCAATGTTAATGTGTCGTTAGTTTTAAAATATCTCTTCAAATAAACCAAGAAACAAAATAAAAACTGTTTCGCAAAATTTCGTTTTTGCCGGTTAATTCCGTAACGGCTAAATATTTTTAAATTTTTAAAAAGGAATATTGTTAAACATAAAAATGCGCAACTTTGCCCCAATTTAACCAACCCTGTATCTCTTACCGTTTCCAAAATCCTAATGGTGTTCCTCGAATTAGTAACAGGCTGTGTAGCTTACACCTGGCCAGACAGGGAGGGATTTTAAATAAATTCAAATATCTTTAAAACGGCTAATTAAATCAACTTATTCGCACGCTGGTCTCATGCGAGACTTTCGCGAATTATTTTTATTTATGTCAAATAAGTACAGAAATATTTTTATTAAATTATATGTAAAACCTGTATTTCCAGTATTATTGCAAATTTTGAGTCTGTAAAATTTTAATTGTAATTTTTGATATAAATAAATTATTATTATTATTATTATTATTATTATTATTATTATTATTATACCTTTATTATGGAAAATATGTTGAAAAATAAGAACTTTTATCCTACTGTTACATACAGAGTGGCTCAACAAAGTTATTTCGTTTTTAATTTGTGCAAGATACCGCCGGTGGTGCGTAGCGTTTACAATAAAATTAATGTCAGATTTTTATTTCTTACCTTTCAAAACCATCTCTAGTCGAATATTTTGATAGTACACCTAATTTTATCCAAACTATCATCCACTTTTGGACTAAGGTCACTAAGGTAAGTTGGGTTAGATCATCATATTTTAGCCTCGGGAATTTGTGGTAGCTTGGAAATATTTTTATTTCAAACATTTTTTCAGCTCGCCTCGTATACAACAATAAATTGTGCCGTTTATTTTATAGGTCTGCTTAGGTATTAAATATTTTCATATGTTTACTTTTTGGGCCATAGACATTCCTACCTTATCTGCGTTTTTTGTTTATGTCTTGGACAAATGTATGGAAAGTTTATTTCATATCAGCCTTTTTAAATATTTAACATCATTGGATTAGTTTATTTGTATCACTGCTATAACCAGCACCATATTAAGAATGGGCAAGAATAAGTATTTGCCGGAAGAGTTGCGACTTAAAGTTGTCGAGTTGAAAAGACAGGGTGTAAAGCAATGTACTATAGCAAGAAATCTAGGCTTAAGCGAAGGTGTCGTTTCAAAAATTCTAAAAAAGTTTCGGTTACTAGGAAACGTTACTAATCGGCCAAAGTCAGGTCGTCCTAGAAAAACTACTCCCTATGTTGAAAAGAGTATTAAAAGAATTTCGATAGCTGATCCGCATAAGTCATCCGCCCAAATTAATGCAGAAATTCGTCGACATTTCAACACAAACATAACGGCCCGAACTGTGAGAAGACGTCTATGTGAAGTTGGGTTGTTTGGAAGAGTTGCTGTCAAAAAACCGTTACTGTCCAAAAAGAATCGAAAGGCCAGACTTCAATTTGCGCAGAGACATTTAAATTGGACACCTCAAAACTGGGGTACGGTGCTTTGGAGTGACGAAAGTAAATTTAAAATATTTGGTTCTGATGGAAGATCGTTTGTTAGAAGACCTGTCGGGAAAAAATTTGATATCAAGTATCAAAAGCCTACAGTAAAGCACGGTGGTGGCAGTGTTATGATCTGGGGGTGCTTTTCCAGGTCTGGAACGGGTCCGATAGTGAAAATAACTGGGAAAATGGATCGCTTTATGTACCGCGACATATTACAGAATACTATGTTACCTTATGCCGAAGAAGAAATGCCGCTGTTGTGGAGATATCAACAAGATAATGACCCAAAACATTCATCCCATTTAGTAAAAAATTGGTTTTTAGAGAAGAGCGTTGATTTACTGGAATGGCCTTCGCAATCCCTCGACCTCAATCCAATTGAGCACCTTTGGGAGCAGTTAGAGAGGAAAATTAGGCAAAGAATTATTCATAATGAAAATGATCTATGGGAAGTTCTACAAGATGAATGGCGGAAGATTCCAGTCGATGTGTGTCGAATTCTTGTTGATTCCATGCCAAGAAGGTGTAGGGAAGTCATTAAGGCGAAGGGATTTTCAACAAAATACTGAACATTGTTTGTTTAAAATGAATGTTTAATTTTTTTCTTTTTAAAAATATTCTTTCCATACTTTTGTCCAAGGCTTTTTTATTTATCATATATGAGAATTTGTTTTATTTTGTATTTTCATTTGTTGAATAAAATTTTACTAAGTTAGTAGTGAATGTTTATTTTTAGTATGTAATTAATTATTAATTAACAAATATTAAGAATATCACCAGAATACAAATCTTTCCATACATTATTCTTTTTATTTATTTTTTTGTAAGTTGTGGAAAGTTACAAAAACCTCTACATCACCTTCATCATCTGGCTGTGTTGGATTATTTAATAAATTTTAAGATTGTTGCGTGGCGCTACAACTTGGCTAAAAAACTATCATGTAATTATCAGCTTTCGCGGGAATGGGGCAATAATAATTGGTTATTTTGGGCGATTCTATCGTACCCTTGACTTGGCGATAAATCACACACTGCTTGTCGATAGGATCTCCTATTATTTTTGATAATTTTCATTTTTATATATAATAAATATATTTTCATTGTCTTTGGGTAACCGGGGTCCTGTTGGGTTTTATTTTGTTTGGTAATAATGGAAATTCTTGCATGTTTAGGGATCTGCATATCTGCAGAATCGTCGTTGGCAGAAGCACTTAATATGTTTTCCTTCTAGACTAATTGGTATATGCAATAAATACATAAAGCTGTATATTTCTCTATATTTTTAACACCACTCTCATATTTGAGGAGCTCCATATTTGAACGCAGTTTTTGTTATAACACAATTTTTAATGTACTGTTTTTTTATTGTAATTTTAGCTAAATATATTCAAAATGAGCTCGTTAAGACAAAGGAAAGAAGATGCCATTAAACAAATGTTAAATCACAATTTTTACTTCGCGTTTTATTTAAAAATTCCTTTAATTGAAATACAGGGTGTTTTCTAACTACGGTACGAAACTTAAGGGAGTGATTCCTTATGTAATTTTATAAAAAAAAGTTCCTATAAACATATGTCTGGGCTTGTCTCATTTCTGAGATACAGGTCGTTATTGTTTTTAAAAATAGTCGGTATTTTTTTTAAATATTTATAAACCCTTTAACCGATTTAAATGAAATTCGTTAAACTTATTTAATGTACCAAGGCGCTTGTAAAGCTCTACCTAGATTAAGATCATTGGCTCCAGTGGCGTCTCAGTGGCACCACATCCAATATTATTAGAAAAACTACGACTTTTTATAGTTTTTATATTTTTTCTAGATTAAGTATAAAAGACGTAACTTTTTATATCATGTTGTCTATGGGTACTTTTTAAAAGAAAAGGAGACGAAAAGTTGGATTTTTAATTGCTTAATTAAAAAAAATATATATAAAAACTTTATAAAAAGTCAGCGGCGTACTTTTTCTTCTCAATAAAATTGGCTATGATGCTCACTGATATGCCACTGGACCCAATAACCTTATTTTAGGCAAAGCTTTACAAGCGCCTTCTGACATAAAATCATAAAAAGTCACCCCCAAGTTTCGTACCATAGTTAGAAACAACCTGTATATCATATAACTTTTAAATACAGGGTGTCCGCTAATTAATAGTACACAGAAAAACCACAGATTCTTTATGCCAAAATATTAAGATTTAACCACGCATACCAAATTCCAAATTTGATAATATTGAAGATACAGGGTGTCAAAATGAAAAAAATATTTTTAATTTATTTCGATAATTTTTGATGTTTGAAATATTTTAATAAAACTCTATCTAGAGGTTTCTTGACATAAGCTATTTAGATCTGATATTGATTTTTATGTGTAAACTAGAGGGGCTAGCTAAACTATTTAAATGTTTCTAAAACGTCCTAACTTTTTGTGCTACTCTGTATGTACCATCTAAGTAAACCAGTAAACTTCCATATGCTTTCTACACAAAAAAGGTATACTTTGTAAAAATGGCTCTGAGCAACCGTTTTCAAAATTTTAATTTAAGTGTCTTGGTGTACCCAAAAATGCCTTTAAAAACGGCGTATTAGTCATAACTACTACTGCTTTATGATAAACGAATGATTTAATGTATTCTTCCATATACTTTTGGTTGCACAAAACCACTTAAATGCAAATATCTTAAAAAGTATTTTTGGGTAAATCTCAATATTTTGACACAAGGAATCTGTGTTTTTTAGGTGTACCATTAATTAGCGGACGCCCTGTATATAAAATACTAGCCGACTCATTCGCCCTTACTTGGGCGCTTATTATATTTTTTTTTAACTTTTTGTTTAAGTTCAATCATAAGAAAATATAGCCTATAGCACTCCTGAATAGTGTAGATTAGATTAGATTAGGAGGTGGATTGTATATCCTTTATCACTGCAACCTGCTCAGGTTTATTGTGTGTCCCCCGTCCATCGTTAGAGCACGCTGTCCAAGCCGGTCTTCTTAATCAGACTCCACAAGCTTGAAACCGGCTCCTTGGTAAATCTTGCCGCTTTAGGTTTTTCTTCACCCAGCTTTGCAAACCGCAGACGACAAAGGGCTTCACAGAAGCACCATACATGTTCTGCGGTTTCTTCCTCCTCCTGGCAGAACCTGCATAGGTTTCCTTCTACCAGGCCTATAATTTCCAGGTGTTTATTCAGTCTGCAATGACCTGTTAATTGACCCACTATTATTCTTACTGCCTTCCGGTTGTAATTCAGAAGGTCTTTCGTAAATTAGTAGGGCTAGTAGTAGGGCTCGGGACCTACAATCGTCCTGCCAGCCCCTCCTTTGCCAATTTATCAGCTTCCTCATTGCCTTCGTGGCCTTCGTGTCCTGGTACCCAGGCAATGGTTAGCTTGTTGGACGCACCCACCTCTTCCAGGGCAACTACACAGTCCCGCACCAGCTTAGAGCTGATTTTGCATGACCTGATCGCACTGATGGCTGCCTGGCTGTCCGAGTAAATTACTATGGTTTTATCCACATAATTCCTTCTGATAATTTCCCTACCACATTGTTCTATGGCTACAATTTCAGCCTGGAACACAGTAGGGTGTTGTCCGAGACCCAAGTTTATTTTGGTTCTTGGTTTGTCCCCATATATGCCTGCTCCAACTCCTTGGTCTGTTTTGGAGCCGATTGTACCAGATTAGGTCGGCTTTAATGGGAGGTCCTGCCACCCAGTCCTTTCTGTCCGGTATCAAGGTTTGAAAACCTTTGTTTAGCCAGTAGCTTGGTACCATTTTGTCCGAAGGCATCTCACACAGTGAGTTGACTTCTTGGTCCTCCTTGAATCTCCATTGTATGACCCTTTCCTGTCTTATAATAGGACTTGGCCTTGTTTGAGACGGTATTGTACCGCTTTCACTTCACCCTGTATGTATATGTGAAGTGGCGGTAGGTTAAGCAGCACTTCCAGTGCTGCAGTAGGAGTCGATTTCATGGCCCCCGTAATACATAGACAAGCGAGTCTTTGTATACTTTGTAATTGCCTTATTGCCGTCTTTTGTAACGTCAATATCGAATTTTAGTTATAGTTTATCCAAGATAGCAGACCCGTGCCTACTTCGTTGGGCTTTTTGTTTAATCATAGTAAAATATAGCCTATAACACTCCTGAATAGTGTAGCTTTCTGATTGAGAAAGAATTTTCATGATCGCTTCAGTATTTCCGAAGATTAGTCCCTACAAACAAACGAACAAACAAAGTTACAAACTTACAAAACATATTTCGATTAAAAAACTTTTCAAAATTCATAAATAAAAAACGCGCAAAAAGTTTTGAGGTATTCTAAAAATTGTGTTTTATAAAACCTTCGTTTTGATTTAAAGTTCCTCATTAATTTTTTCATATTTTTTTATTTGTATTAAAAAAAATGGTTGTCTGCAAAGTCGGTTTACTAACGATAGTTGAAAGTGACAACGTCGAAAGAATCATTACCTTTATCGCCGCAATTATCGTTGCTATAAACAATTGACACCACATTCACTTTTCACCGCACGCTCCCTCTTGTAGAAGAGAAACAGATGTCGAATGACGCGGAGATTTTGCCTCTTTGTCGCTCGTTCCGCGCTTTTGCTTGCACTTCAAGCCTTAAATGGAACGCGCGAGGTAACGGCACATGAGTCATGTTTTTGGTGCGTGCCGCCGGGTCCATCGAATTATAAGACGTCACGTCAAAAAAGCCTTCATACTTTTTGTATGTACAAAAGTTGTAGTTAATAATAAATATTTCCCTTAAACTCCTTCTCTTGAAGAGAGTTAACAAGTTTAGGGATATAAAGTAGATATGTTTGACACAGTATATATTCATACATTCCCGGACTATCAAATAAAATTCAACAGTATATATTATTAAATTTATAAGTTTTCTAGAAAATTCTTAGAATTTTTGCTTTACTGACGCATATTCTAAACGTATAGTTAGTTAATTTTTTTAGTATCCCATCATTACTGCAATGGGTATTCTGAAAAAGGCAGCAGCTGAAGTGAACAAAGATTATGGCCTCGACCCAAAGCTTGCTGATGCCATTTCAAAGGCTTGCGATGATGTAATATCAGGAAAACTTTACTGTGAACACTTTCCCTTGGTTATTTGGCAAACTGGTTCTGGGACTCAAACAAACATGAACACAAATGAGGTAAGTATATTTATTTATTTATTAATTTCCTTTAAAAGACTAGAATTTTCATAGTATCTACTTGCTTTAATTTAATAACTTTTTTATAAAAATAATATGTATGTAGCATGGTCTAATACACTATAAAATTTGATATACAGGGTTATGGTTAACCTATAGGCATAAAGTTGGGAAACAATGACCAATAATGGAAAAAAGTTAGTCAAAATGTAATAATTGAGGAGTGTCTTTTCAAAAGGAGATATATTCAATTTTTATATTTGTTTGCAACGTCTTATTTAATTTTATTAGTTATATTAAAATACACAAATTATTCACCTTATTCTGACACAAAACGGTACATGAAAGACAAATGAAACTAATAATGCAGTTTAAGGTAAAGAATTCGGATATTTCAATAGAAATAAAGAGATCCCAGAAGAAATTTAAAACAAATATCAAAACTGAATATATCCCCTTTGAAAAGACACTCCTGAATTATAAGTAATAATTTTTCCTCCACTTTTGTAAAAGTTTTATTTATTGCAAGCAAGTAAAAATACTTCATTTAGAGCTCTTGAACTCTTTTCTATTTTGCCTCTTTGCTTAATTTTCGCGAAAACGGAAAAAAATTTGTTAGTTTAAATGTTAATGGTATTTAATTTAGTGTTTTTTGTTACTGTTATGTATTTATTTATTTATAAAATAATATTAAAAATAATTTTCAAAAAAATGCCCTGTTTCTTGTGTAGTTCAGGGATATGCAATTAAGTGGATTTTATTTATTTTCTCTAAAACTAAACAAAATAGGAAAAAACTGAACTCTTACTTGCTTAATAATAATAATAAAATATAAAATTTGCACAAAAAGCATCGGCGTACATTTTAAACAACATTCTGTAACACCCTGTGTTTAGTTCTGGTTAGGTAGTAGTGCATCAGCAACTAAGTAAATTACATTATTAGCTTTAAATAGACATTTTTGTGGGAAAATATGTTTTGCCTTTATTATTATGCCACCTTTCCTGTGTATTAGTAAAAAATAGTTAGGGTAAAAGCGTCAACAAAACTAAATTATGTTTTTTAAGAGTTTTTATAAAATACTATTTGTTGCTCAAATTTTCAGATGGAATATTTCGTTTTTTTTACTCATTTGCCTGTAGCAGCCATTTTGTTTTTTCTCAAAATTGCTCAATGATGTTGTTGTTATTCCATATATTTATATTTGCACAACGACCAGTAATTATTAAACCTAATCAAATGACAGAAATATTAAACTGGGTTGATAAAAAACAAATATAATAATTATATACCGGGTGATGCACCGCCGCGCCGGGCGGACATAGGATATGCCATGTAATTTTTATTGGGGTCAATTATTGGCTCCCCTAATTATTTTAGAGAAAAATTCTATTGAAGTTTATTGAAGAGCATGCAAATCTACGTCCATGGTAAAAACTTTAAATTTTTCGGTTTACCCGTTTGCTAGTTAGATGCTAATATATTTTTAAAAATTGTTACATTATTATCGCCTCATATTTATGAACAACAATAAAAATACCAGTTAGCATGACATAACGTTGTCATTTTGAAATTTAGTGCTTTAATATTATTAACGTAAATGTGCACTCATCAGTAAAACAAATGTTTCAAAAATTTCACATGTCTTCTTCTTGATTAAAATAATTAAATTAAAATTGCTTTTTGCCGCAGTACCGATTAATAATTTTTGAAAACATAAATCTAGATATTTATGAATTTCATGACGTTTTTCCAGACGTCAATGATGATAATTGATAATTAAAGTTAAGCGACTTGGCAACGTTGTAATTGCAAATTCACTGCATAATAACATTTAATAATCGAGTTTTGCTCGCTGTTGTTGCAGATAATATTTTTAAGCGTTTAAGTGGTTCTCATCGTGGATTTCCTTAAAAATTCTGCAATGAAGCAAAACGTGCAAAGTCGGTTTTGGTTTGTTTGCAGTTTAAGTCTAAATACCGAAGAACTTACACTTTGTGGCGTTATATAAAGTTTCTCAGAAACCTAACTGTTTTCCTGCTTTGTGTTATTCACGTTGTTAGACAATGATGTCCAATATTTTTGGTAAAATTTTATACATAATCAAGTAATTTCTGTAAATATTCTTGGCCAAATTGGATCTAGATACCCATTTTTATCGGCTGTTTGACCAAATTGCAACACTGTGCTCCTTAATTTGAATCGCGGGTAGCTGTTGTTTTAAAAAGTAAGTTGTTGGTTTTCAAAACCATAACAGCCCATCCTTTATTTGATTTTAAAGTGTATTATTAAAGTTATTGTTGTCCACTGTTTTTCTAAATATCAGTAATGGTAAATTATACGAATAAGGAAATGTCGGCAATGCATATGTCCTCGCCGATGGTATAGTATATTATAACGATTAGTTGTAGTTACTTTAAAAGAGTATTAAATCGGAATAATAAGAAGAAGTATCATACCAGAGTAATTCAAAAATTTCAAAAATAAAAATAAAAAAGTTTCTCATTTTTGGCACACTTAATAGACCACATTGTATACATAAAAATTTTAACAAATGACGTTAATAATATTACATAATAAATTAATCTTTTGACAAAATTATTTTATGAGAAAAATGATTTAATTAAATTTCTGTATGCAAACTTTTGTTTAAAGAGAGATTAATTATATTGTTAAATAGATATTACGACATTGCTTAATCTATTTGATTGTTTGTTATGTCAAGGTTAAATAAAGCAGCAAAATAAAAATTCACTACAGTATTTTTCCATAATTTTTATTAGTTTTTACATTATTTACATCTAATTAATTAGCATGCATAATAACAAAAAATACAATTAGGCGTTTTTTTATTGGATACTACCGGTTGACCTTGAAGATTACTATAAATAGTTAAACACTGCTCGCACTCCGCCCTTTAAACAAAAGTTGTAGAGAATTTAATCCTCTACAATATTTGTAGGTATAAAAATAGCATTAAACCCTTAGGAAACGAGATATTTGCAATAAATGTGTAAAAAAACGGTTTTTTGACCTTTGACCTTGGAAAATCTGTAGTCGCTTATACCCTACCATAAGTAGGTTTTGAGACAAGTTTTAGGGTCAAAATAAAGATTTATACAAGTTTATGACTGACTATCTCTCATTTCGAGGTTCCTGCTTTTATTTGACTAATTTTCTTGGAGCAAACTTAATGTTTATTACATAACTTAATAGGTTTATTTAATAAAACTACATTAAAATTTAGTATATGCCCTTAGATAAGACTGTGTAGGATTTTTACCACTTGATGTATATTATGGGACGAGCATGGAATGTTCTTCATTTGCCACGAATATGACTTTTGCAGCATGAGCCGCAGGCGAGTGCTGTAAGTCATACGAGAGGGAAATGAGTATTCCATGTGAAGCACATACTATACTTTTTCTGCGACTTTCTTGCGGATTTATAGGTAATTTAAATTAAGGAGCAGCAGTGTTGCAATTCGGTCAATCAGCTGATAAAACTAGGTATCTAGATCAAAAGTGTCAAAAATATTTACCATATTTACAGAAATACACGATTTTGGGTTTGTGTCTCGGCTAGAAGCAAAATCACTTTTGAAAACAAGGCATTAAATTTCAGACAAAATATTAGGCATCATAGTCTAAAAACCTAAATAAAACAAAGAGTAGCTAACGTTTCGCGTCATTTTATATGAAGTGACAAAACGTAAGTACTTGAATACTTACACTTAAACTGCAGGCATAACAAATCCGACTTTGCACCTTTTGCTTCATGCCAGAATCTATGATGACAACCACCAAAACATTTAGCACAAATTGTAGACTAATTCTTCTTGTATTTGTTATTGCAGCTATTCAATTAATTATAAAAATTATTTAAAAAACACGATATTAACTGCCTCAACAACAAGAAAAACTTGCCTATCAATTGTCATTAACTCTGACACTAGTGTAAAATTATGCCCTTGAGAGCACCCTAGGGTTAACTTCGATATCTTGCTACCGGATTTGCTCCATATTTGGTAAACTGGCTTGCAAGTTTTTTAAAGGGCCGAACCCAGAGTGTAAAAATTAATAATTTTGTTTCTGACAGTTTTGAGTTTTCTTCGGGTATGTCTTAGGGGTCTCACTGCGCTCCTCTGTTATTCAATTTGTTCGTGAACGATATTTGTAATGAGCTGCACCATTCTAAGGTGTGTTTTTTGCGGATGATTTAAAAATGTACAGAAGGATTGAGTGTCAGGGGGATGCAGTGATGCTTCAGAGAGACTTGGATGGTCTATGGGAATGGTCACTGAACAATAATCTTCTACTTAACTTTGGGAAATGTAATTATATTAGTTTTTTAGGGATACGAAGAAATTTAATACATCTTACGTCATAGATAATAAAAGCTTGGGCTATGTAAACAAAATTAAAGATCTAGGTGTTTGGTTTGCGAAAAATCTTAGCTTTGCGGAGCACATTAATAGGGTTAGTCTTAGGGGTATGAGAATGCTTGGTTTTGTCCATAGAAGCTGCTCTGAATTCTCACTTGCCACCGCCAGACTTTTGTACTGCTCCTTGGTTAGGCCAATTTTGGAATATTCTACTGTGGTATGGTCACCACAGTATGCTGTTCATTCTGATATGCTGGAGAGGGTCTAGAACAAAGTTTTGCGGTTTGCCGCATACAAGTCTGGGGTAACGATGAAGAATTACCACCGTTCTAATTTACTGAGAAGACTAAGTCTACACACTTTACAGCATAGACGTCAAGTTTATGATCTCTGTTTTGTGTTTAAGCTATCTAATGGTCTCATTGACGGTCCCGACCTTCTATCACTTGTTCAACTTAATGTCCCCTCTCGTAATCTTCGGAATTTTAATTTATTCCATATCCGCCCTCATACCACAAACTATGGAATGCACTCACTGATGGATAGTGCTCTTCGTGTGCTGAACACCTTTGGTACATAAGTGGATGTTTTTAACAGCACGTTGTCTAAATTTAAATCTAAGATCAATCATATGGTTCCTTAATAAATTAGTACTTTACTTGTAGCTGTGATCTTTTTGTGATTTGTATATAAATATTTTTGATCTGCCTATATGTACCTGTTTTTTGTTAGTTAGTGATCTAATTGTAACTTAATTTAATTTTGTAGTTATTTTTTCAATAATTGTAATAGTCATTGTAAAAGTGGAGAATCCCGTATATTTAATAAATAAATAATGTTCTATACCGTCCAACCGTTTTTGACTTATTTTAAATTTTGCAAAAATGACGTTTGCAACCCATTACACAACTATCGATTTTTTCCAAACAAAAGACTTTAATATGAGTTGGGGTTGGGCTTCTCATAGAGAAAGAACTACTTTAGTAGACTGTTTTGATATTTTCACAATTAATAAATACAGAGTGGTCAAAAATAATCGTTAAAAATTATAACAACAAAACCCTAAAATTCAATTTTTATATGGAAACCCCACTCTTTTTTGCCTTATCATATTAAGCATCAAAAATAAGGATAAGTTTGTATAAGGATGTCTATATCAATAATTTTAGATTCGAAATATCAACAATTTAATATTTATCTATTCTAACAATGCTTGTAAGTACAGCTTAGTTTGGCTTCTAGTTGGCCTTGACAACGAAATGCGACGTCATAGGCAACTACACCGTTCATACCCGTACTTAAATGCATCGTAGAATAAATAAATATTAAGTCGTTAATATTTCTAAAAATATAAATTTTTGGAATAGACATCCTTATACAAACTTACCCTATTTTTAATGCTTAATAGGATAAGGTAATAAAAGATAGGGGTTTCCATTTGAAAAAAATGACTTTTATGGTTTTTGTTGTTATAATTTTTAACGATTATTTTTGACCAATCTGTATTTATTAATTGTGAAAATATCAATACAGTCTACTAAAGTAACTAACTAACTACTAAAGCAACCCCAACTCATATTAAAGGTTTTTGTTTGGAAGAAACTGATGGTTATGTAATGGCTTACAAACGTCATTTTTAACATAAAATTTAAAATAAGTCAAAAACGGTTGGAAAATATTTTAGTTGAATGTCCCCCACCGATTTTATAAATTTTTAAAATTTTCCAAAGCGTACTTTTCAAGAAATCGATCGGGCACTCTGTATAGTCACCTATGAATATAAAACTCATTTGTAGTTTGCTGGTTTAAAAGTTTAATAAAAATAAACAAGACGGGGCTCTTTTTGTCCTGACTAAGTATGTATTAGGAACTCCGCAGGTCACGCTGCAAGTGTGATTTAAATAAAAAAGACGTTAAGAATCACTCTACACCGTCATAAACATTATAGTGTCACTTTTAGATCACAAGGTGAATTTCCCATTGTCCTACGAGATAAATACATGAGTTTTCGCACCTATAGCGGTCATTTAGCTCCTCCTCCGCTAAGGCTAGAGTTTAGTCACAAATAATAGGAACTGAGCTGTCTATCTTTTCAGATTGAGTGTATAAATGTAAGTTTGCTTTAGAATAAAAGATGTAAAGTACTTTATTGGAAACTGTTAAGTTACTTTGGTATTGAATAGCTGCTTTTTAGGTAATTAGCAACAGAGCAATAGAATTATTGGGAGGAAAACTTGGTTCAAAGACCCCTGTTCATCCAAATGACCACGTCAATAAAAGCCAGAGCAGCAATGACACGTTTCCTACCGCAATGCACATCGCTGTAGCGATGGAAATTGAGCATACTCTAATGCCAGGTAAACATGCAATTAATGTGCATTATATAAAAATAACAAATATTTGTATTTCAAAGCTGGGTGATTCCTTGTTCAAAATAAAGGTTAGTTTGCTTTATAAACATGGGATCAAAAATCAACCATTAGGGAGATAACGCTGTACAAAAATGCCAAACAAAAATCCCAAAAACGAAAAACGCTAGAATAATAAAATTTTAAGAAGAATATTGTTATTATAAAAATACACTTTCTAAATATTTTTACACTTTTTTAGAATGAATTTAAGTGATGGAAATAGACTACTTCTATCATTCTTACCAAATTTAAAGAGTGAGTTATGCAATGACCCCGAAAAATATAAATTTTAATAGCCTGATTAATTTAGAGACTTCTAAAACTCATATA
>JACEGR010008466.1:0-36671 GCA_014170235.1 Listronotus bonariensis | reverse complement strand
AGAGATAGCTGCTGGGCCTTCCTTGTCTGTCTTCAAGGAAGGTAAACGCAGATGGCGCGTGAGTCGACTTTATCGTTTGCCCGCCAAATTCAAATTATATAGCTGTGCTATTTTGGCCCTTAATGTTAGGTACTTGTTTTAGTTTTCTATTAATAAAAAATATTGGGGTTTAGTTCCATAATTACACACACCTAATTAAAAATGTCATTTATTTGGTTTTTATAAAGATTTTTCTTACAGATAACCATGTCAATATTACCTTAAATTATCTGTTGAAAAGCACAAATTTAATATATACACTGATCACTAATAAAAGTCAATATTCAAAGTCCAATTAAAGGTAAAAAAAACCACGAAACACACAATAAATCACAGAAAATGTAAACAAACTATCCAAACAAATCAGCCATTGAAAAATATCAAACACAAATATCGAATAACATTTCGGCGTGACTGCCTGCGGCAACGTTTGTCAAGTTAAAAATATTCAATTCATGGTATATTTTCTTTCTCTTAATTAGATGCGAGCCAAAAAGGACATTAAAGTTTACATACAGAAATTGTAAACAACTTGGCAACCAGGGCAAAGCGATGATTGCTCCATCTACGATAGCCTGCCATGATGAAAGACAAAGACATATTTATTGGAACTAGCGTTAAACCAGAAAGAGATAAATACAATGGACAAATTGTTAGGACCAGTTACTCGTTTCATTGTTGTCTCTGACCTAATCTTATAAAACTTTTTGCAATCCCCATATTATAATTAATATATGTTGTAAATTCTCACAAAACTAACCAAATAATGACATTATTATTTGTTAGATATTTGGAAATACTCTGTATAGTGTATTTTTAGGAACAAATCATTGTGAATGGTAATTTAGGACTTAAAAGTTATGTTGTAGGTTCTACATAAAAGAAACTTGGCCACCGATTTTACTTCAGTTTTAATTTAAATCTTGGCTACAGTAGTCGACTTTCCAAAACGCCAGTAGTTTTTAATTGTTAATTTTAAGTGATAAAAAAATCTCATTTAATTTATATTGTAAATAATTAACATTTATTTAAGTAATTATGTTGACTTACTTTTTATTTCATTTTTTTAAAATTTGTTATCATAGGCTTAAGTAGCCATTAAACCAGGGGAAAATGATGGCAACACGCAATATCTGTAACAAAATTAATTTTTGTACGACCGGGCGTAAAATACAATTTTACGCCCCCATTTGAGGGCGTAAAATTGCACTTTTACGCCCTAAGGCAAAAAGTATCAAAAACGCCCCCATTTATAAAGGAGGGCGAAAAGTAGCACTTTTACGCCATAGGGCAAAAAAGTATTAAAAACGCCGGCATTTATAAATTTATAAAACAATAATAACATTAAATAATGCCCAATTTTTTTTTTGGTAAAAGAAAAATGTTAGAAGTATACTGATTACAATTTGAAACATTAAAAGCTGGAAAATTGTCTCGAACTACAGAGAATGCTTGTATATTAATTTCAGTCATACAAAAAATATTGTTTGCAATTCTGGCTTAAAGCACTTTTATGCCCACAGCTGATTGTTGCCCTCGCGGAGCTCAGGCCAACAACTTTCAGCCGCGGGCGTAGAAGTGCTTTTTACGCCGTTGATACAAAAACAACTATTGTGTACCAAAAAATTTTGGAGAGCAAAAAAAGGTGTTCATGTAAAAAACTTTTATTACATCATACAGTATGCTGTAAACATAGAACCACCCATATATGTACACATTTTTTCCCAGCGGGCCTGGCATCGTCTTGGTGGGGGGTTACCGCCTCCCGTAATTACTGCGATAGTTCTTATAAAGGTGACTATGAAAATTTACGCTTGTGGTAATACAGCTCCTGCCATCTGTTGGTCTGTGTTTTAATTTTTATAGTTCTATTGTTTCATTTTAAATTTAGTGCTTTTTTCCCAGACTAGTGCCATCAAATAAATCCTTTAGATATGCAGATTATTTTGAAAAACTAACACATTTTCATTTCTCTGTTCATATATCAAAAAGTATCTGATAAGAAACAAGTTTTTTCTATTTAGATTTGACTATAAGCTTTAAAAATATAGTGATTTGATGCAAACCTATTTTAATATTTACTATGTACTCTAAGGAGTAATATAAAGAAGCCAAAAAAAACCATATTTTTGAGAAGATCTTTAATTCATGAGTACTAACTTTTACCATATTTTAACATAAGCAAAAAGTTAAAACATGTAAAATAAATGAGTTAAAGGTTGGTTTGGTGGATTTTAAGGGTCTTATAAAGCATGCTTTTGTTATACCATAAAGCTTTTAATAGTTTCTCTGTACTTTAGCACTTTAAATAATAATAATAAAACAAACACCTGAACAAAAAATGTATTACATTGGTTAAAAAGTCAGTAACTATAATCACTAGGTATTTTATCAGTTCAAATAACAAAACATTATTTACTGTACATTTAAATGACTATCAATGGCAAATTCTTTTAGAAACAATATTATCTGTGAAAGTTTTAAATTAATAAATAGTAATGTAGGTTTTTATTTGTACATCAAACATGTTACAAAAAAAATGACTGAATAAAACACTTGTATTTATTGTAAAACACTGATTTTATTTCAATTCTGTACAAATCCTTATTTAAAAGAAAACTGATTCTATATTCTTATATATTTTTATAGTTTAGCCTGAATAAAGTTCCAAGAATATGGTTTTCTACAACATACTAGTATGTATAAGTAGTATAAACACCAAACTTTGTTTAAGTTACATATGCAAAATTTTAAACCATGAGCTAGTAATAAAAAGGAAATGCTTTAGGTTTGCAATTATGTTATTTTCTTAAAACAAATAGCTGTACAGAAAAGGTGATATTACGAGTTGATAACTGTTTAAAATTTTGCACATGGACAGAGTATAGAATAAAATTATCAATGCCAACTTTCAAAGATTTTTCTATTAACTTGTTAACAATGATTTATCCTTAATACCCTTTCTGTTCTAAATAGTATTTAATTGCATTCACATGGTCTCCATTAATCCTTATAAACATTGCAAACTCGTTGACTTGTACCCTTAGAGGTTGGAAATTTTGAGGCTGCAAAAATCCTTAAGTTCTTGCTCTAAAAGAAATATATCACCTTGTATATTTTTTAAAATTGTAGTCTTCTTGGGGCCATGAGGCCTTATTTTAAGGTAACATGGGATCATGTGGTTTTTTGTTCTTTTAATAAAGTAAGGACAATCTGTAAGGTCATCTGCTTGAGGTTTCCACCCTAAAATAATCATTTTTTTAAATAACAATTTATAAATTAAAATAAGAAAAAGGTACCTGATGGGTAACTGTCCTTTTTAACGGTTCTGGTACAATTAGTGGAGGTAAAACTCTATTAACGTAACTCCAATCTATGGGATCTTTTGTTACTTCATAGGGTGTTTTTACAGGGCCAACATCTTCCAAATACACTGAAGATTTATAGCTTGACTCTCGTATTTGACCAATCTAAAAGAAACATTGATTAGTTTCAAATTAGACACTTAAATAAAGTTTTTATTGACATTCTTACTTGTCCTATTACTGATGGAAGTCTGTTGTAAATTGTGCGAAACCGAGTAGTGATGGACATTTTTTCGGAGAAGAATATTTTATATATTATTCTTTGGTAAATAATTAAGATATTTTACTGAATTAAATAAAACATTCTTATTTTTCCCTAATGATTTCCAAATGCTCGGTTTGTCCGAAAAGTTAGGTTAAAAAAATGACATATTTTAGTTAGCGTATTCCATTAATAAAACCGGTGAAGTGTGAAACGGCAAAGCTGCCTCTGGTAGGTATGTGCTTTAATACAACTGGCTTATCGCCTGGTACAGCGAAAGAAGAAAAGGAAGGAAGTGACGTGTTAACCAATATAATAATATAATCGCAATTAACCTCATTTTATTACCAAAATATGCAAAATCAAAACAATAATTATAAATAGTTAATTAAAGGCTATCTAAAATACGATAATAGAAACAAAATACTCATTTCTGTAATACGATGTGTATCCTTTTTGCGTATCCTTTTTTTGTATCCTTTTTAATATTTAAGCCATTTTCTAACATATTTGGAAGGCCAACGTAGGAGTAGAAAGCTATAAGTAGTTTTTAATAGAACTTTTAAGCAAACTTTACAATATTTTCCAGGTGTAAAGGGCGTGGATAAGTTATCTCGTTTCAGTCAGCTATGGCAATTTTTGCAAGTCCTTCTCAACGAAGACTCATTCTTTCATGTGATTCGTTGGCAGGACCGTTCTCAAGGAATATTTAGAATTGTTGACTGTACATTGCTGGCTCAAATTTGGGGTCATCACAAAAATATTGCTGGTATGACTTATGATAAAATGTCGAGATCAATGAGAAACTACTACAAAACAAATAAAATGAGAAAAGTTCCTGGGCAACGACAAGTATATCAGTAAGTTTTTATATTAAAATTATGTTTTTATGCATTAAAATTTGTTGCAGTGCTTGAAACATAACATCATTTCAATTTTCTCAGGAGTAAAGATCTATTAAAAATGAAACGAGTTACTAAAGGGTTTTTTTTTAGATTTTTATTCAGTGAAGAGAATCCACCTCACTTGGATCCAAAAATAGGCGAACTTATGGATCAGTGTAATGAAATTAAAAAGTTTAATCTCTTAAAGCAAGGTTTGGAATCTATTCCTGGTCTTCAAAAAGTGCATGAGCGCCTTTCAAAATATCGCAAAATGCCTGGTAAGATGGAAATTAGAAAAGATTAGAAAATAATAAATTTGAGTTAAATCATGTAAAACAAATATTCTTTTAGGTAAACAAGGGCTAGCAAACAAAAACCCTTCAGAAGATCCTCTTCAAACTGTTACAAGCAATGAAGAATTGGAAGTTAGGGCCATGCCTTTGGAAATAGATATTAAGGAAGAACCTTTAGCAGAATAAGATTTAGTTACAACTATTTAACCTTTGTTAATAATCTCTTTAAATTTACTATAATGTATAACTAAATTCATGTTTTTTGTTAGGTAATGTAAGAAATATTTATATGAGGTCATATTTGTGAAATAATATATCATTATATTATATTATCAGCATATCCTTTGGAGCAGAAATTATTTTTTATGTCAAAAAATATAGTCTACTTAAGTTTTTTTCAATCTTTTTAAAAATCGAATAGTTATTATTGTCTGACCATCTCAATGTTACTCAAAAACAGAGAGCCCAGTTCCAAAGTGTACAAGTGGTGCAACAAGCCTCTGGTTTTTGGGGGCTTATCCCCTGTTTATGGAGTATATTTGCCGAAAAACACTGATATACTCTAAATGTTTCATAATTTTGGGGGCTAATCGCCGTCTTGGGAGAGTTAAGCCCCCAGTCCCTCCCTAATTGCGACTATGTGTACAATCTACACCTATCTGCAATTCAGGATTAAAAAAAAAAATTATAGAATGTGTTAATATTGGAGATTGTATACTTTGAAACTACCCCAATTATTTTTATCTAAAAAGTAATTACGTTATTGTTTATGTCTATGTTAAACCTAATGTTATAGGTTAGTTAAATAAATGACTGTTTATAGGAACAAATACTTTTATCAATATAAAGTTGTATTTTTGCATGTCGTTTTATTTTTGTCACTTTTTTAAACATGTTGAAAGAAGGGAGATCCTATTTTTCCTAAATAAACTATTAATATGTAATATTCCAATCTTTTAATCTGACTTAGTAGATAAATAAATACGAAGTGACTAGGGGCACGTTGATGTGCCGCGATTATTTTTTACCGGGCACGTGTATGACGTCACTACTGTCTACTATCCTTATTTTTACTATATTCTCCCTTCTTTTACACTAAATTCCTGATATAACACTAAATTGGCACACAATATTTCATTTTACATTAAAAACTTTTTAAAACCTGTTTTTTACTGATTATAAGCTTTTCTTTATTAATATAATAAAAGGTTTGCTTTAAATCAAGTCGCCATGTTTGAAATCACTATACACATAGGTGTATGCATGGTTGCAGCGTTTTGGGCGTAAAAAAATTAGAATTTAATAAAAAAACGTGTAAAATAACTAAAAAGAGGTTTTTTAAGGATGTTCATAAAATATTGTATACCAATTTAGTGTTATATCAAGAATTTTGTGCAAAAAGAAGGCGGAATATAGCCAAATTAAGGATAGTTTGAATTTCAACTTTGATGATGTATAATGGCACGCTCAGTAGTGACGTCATACACGTGCCCCTAGTCACTTCGAAATAAATAAAATAATAAAAGTGGCGGTTGGGGGTTAGGAAATCTGAATATACAAAAACAAAAAAACGTGTCATATACGGATAGACATATGCAACTGAAGGCACTTACATATATCTGTTATCATACTTGATTGGTTGGTTTGAGGTGGGGTTGGTCATTCGACCATGTTTGCAGTTGTTGCTAGCTATTGGCCTATTGTGCACCCCTCTTTTGGAACAGCAGTCCACTGCCTTTTATCATGTTTATTAGATTTCTGCCAAGATGTTCATGCGGGAGCGGGTTCCCGCCATGAATATTCCCAAATAGACTGTCTTTTGCGTGTCAGTGCAATGCAGTTGTATATTATGTGTGCGGCTGTTTCCTCCTTTTCCCCGCAAAGCCTTGTAACTGCCCATTTTTTGCAAGTGTTTCCTTAGATGACAGTGTCCTGTCAGAAGTCCTACTACTTGTCTTAGCTGAGTGCGCTCCAGCTGGAGGACCTCAGTTTTTAGTTCCTTGGAAGGATCGCCCAGTATCTCCTTCGCATGTCTTTGGCCAGGTGATGTATGCCACGAGCAAGATGTTGAGACCATCTGATTATCGTTGTTTTTGGTCACCTTTTGGACAGTCCGAGTACTGGCTCTGGACCGTTGAACCTTCTAGACGACCCAGCTCTAGCTAGTTCATCTTCTTTTTCATTGCCTTCCATTACCGAGTGTCCAGGAACCCACAGAAGTTCTATCCTGTTGTTCCCGGCGGCGTGCTTTTTGATACTATTCAGGCACTCCATCGTGATTTTGGATGTTATATGATGGGCATCCAAGGCTTTTAGAGCAGCCTGGAAATATATCATATATCATACTTATGATTTAGATATCTAAATGTGACTTTTTTATTTAAATCCGGATTGTAATATAAGTAAATACATCTGAAGTCTATGGTTTAAAATAAAACACATTGTTTTTATATAGGATTTTATTATTTAAGCTATATACAAATCTAAATAAAATTGTAGAGCTAAAAGAGATTCTATTACATATAAAATACACTTTATATATCTAAAATTAAGACTAGGATTTGGCATAAAAATCATTTAAGTAGTTGCCCAATACAGTACAAATATTTATTAAAACCAGCTGCTTTTGATATCATATACCATTTTAAAGTATCTAAGAGACAAAGTTTAAAACTTCTAAA
This sequence comes from Listronotus bonariensis, assembly GCA_014170235.1. Classification (NCBI taxonomy): domain Eukaryota; kingdom Metazoa; phylum Arthropoda; class Insecta; order Coleoptera; family Curculionidae; genus Listronotus; species Listronotus bonariensis. The sequence goes on along the minus strand of JACEGR010008466.1, from coordinate 29,207 downwards.
CTCTAGATTAGAAGGAAGTAGAAAGATAAATGTATTTTTTTATTTTACTACTTATATTTCAGATGGTATTTCAGTGTTTTATATACAGGATGTCTTTAAAAGGTGCGGAAAATATTATACTACATATTTCGGAGGCTAAAATATGACGATCTTACCCAACATACCTTTATCCAGAAGTGAATGATTTCGAAGATACATTGTACCACACTCTATACCGGGTGACAACGAAATTACTATCCAGCAATTTATTTTCTTTAGTGCAACCGTACAGTTTTCAGATTTAGGACATTATTTATTTATTTTAGGACATTTATATCAGGAATAGCTTAAAGGATATAAATCTTAGGAAATATACAGGGTGTTCCATTAAAATTATCAGGGTTATCATACTTAGAAGTTTAAATTTTACAGCACTTCCGGTTAAACAGGAAGTAGTATTATAATGGTCTCTAAAGGCAGAGTCTCTTAAAAGAACTATTTTAAGCATCTTACATTGTTGCGATCTTCATTTGTTTTCCATAAAACTGCATAATGTGCTGTCGTTGGACATTTTCAACGCCATTTTCTCCAAAACCAAAAGAGTTAGGTTATGAATATATCTAAGGTTTTATATCAGGAATGTCCTGTAGAATTCAAATTCTAAAAAATATACAAGGTGTTCTATTTAAAATATCAAAGTTTATATCACTTCCGGTTAAACCGGAAGTAATACAGAGAAGTTATTATATTCAAAATTGGCATCCGATGAAATATAATGTCCCTAAATTTGTAAACTGTATGGTCGCACTGAAAAAAATAAATTGCTGGATACCAATTTCGTTGCCACCCGGTATATTGGAATTCCTTGAGCTGCCGTTGACTTGAAACTGTTCTTAACATATTTAATATACAAAACTATAGCACACATCGGCCTACAAAATTATCATCAGTTTGACTAAACGCTACTGACAAATAAGTTTTAATTTGATATCCTTTATTAATTTTTTAAATGCTCACTAAACATAAAAATATAAAAATAAATATATTAAAATTTTCTTTTCAATAAATCTACCTTTAATAATAAATATTTAGTTAAATCAGATATTTTCTGTACTTATGCTAAAAAACTATGACACAAAAATATTTAAATCACATAGAGTATCGTGGCGGAAGGGGGCCTAGAAACACTTGCAAATGCCGTTGAACTTTATATTTTACAAAAATATTTTAGTCCTAAAATTCGAGGCGCACACTAACAACAAATTTACAGATTTCTATAGCATGTTTCAGCTATTTTTTTAAACTTCATTTATTCGGGGACACCTTCCTTTTTCCTTTAAATAAGGGCCGTATTCACATGAAACTGTCCCACACTGTTTGTTTAAAATACATCTGAAAACAGGAAATACAATAATTAATTTGTATATAGTAAGATAGGTAATTATTAATACAGTGCCGGACAAAGCTTTTTTGAAGTGAAGCGAACTACCAATTTTGTGCCCCTTTGGTATTTTGAAACACCAGATGGGAAGATAGGATTTTTTTGCCGAAGAGCAAAAAAGTCCTCACCTTCAAAAAGGTGCCTTTTTCTAGTTATTTTGCGTTTTTAAGCCTCCTCATCCACAAAAAAAAATGTCCCCAGGAAAATAGAAGAGCAAAAAAAGATCGCGCCCTTCTATAACATTCCATAAACTACTTTTTTGCACTCTATTTTTGCGCCTCGTTTTCCCAGCGCTGAAGCGGTCGCTTCACGGCTTCAAGGTTAACCCGGCACTGTATTAATATGCCCTGTAGCGTGTATATAGTTACTTAAAATTAGTGGTGTAGTTTGAAACGAATATAGATGTGATTTTCATTTCAACTTTAACATTGAATAACTTTGAAAGGAGTGAATTTATCGAAAATTGTTAGAAGACCTTTTTGTAGAGCATAAAATTATCCTTAAGAATAGTTATTTGTTTTATAAATATATTGATATTTATGGTAGTTTAAAAAATCCTGAATATAAGTGACAAAATAGAAAAAAATTAATGTATAAGACGCGATTACAAAAAACGGCTTTTTTTGGCACTGTCTAGGCCATATAACTTATTTTTTCGATTCAAATCTGACTCATTTCCTGCCTTTTTGAAAGCTACTTTTTAAAATTTACTCACAATCGGTCAGTAAGAGCACTGTACTCCTTCCCTTTTTTCATCCGTATACAATCTTGGTTGTCTTCTTTGCAGTCACAGTAACATTTTGAGTTGTATTTTACTTTAGGCGTAAATTCTTTTGGACATTTACACCTAAAACAAAAAAATATATATATTTTTAAAAAATGGTGACAAAAAAAATCTGGTAGCCTTGTTCTTAAAAATTATATATTTTGGCAACGTCGCAAAATAATTAGATTCATGACATCTGCCACCCGACTCTTTGTTTGACCTCCGGACAGTGCGGACGTGCGTAGAGGACTATAAAGTTCTTTCCGGAGTGGCGGCTAGAGGTGTCGTACGAACGTTTTTACCTTCGGGGATCAAGGAAAGATTAACGCTAAATTGACGGCATCTTTCTTCTGGATCTAAGCGCTGTGAGCGAAGATTCCTATAAGCTGATGGTATCCTGTTTGATGGTGAACACGAGGTATTTCTCAAATGGCGGGAAATAGATGGGAGTGCCATGGGAACTGTCAGGAGTGAAAGTGAAGGTTATACCCAGTAGCAGATCTTGGTTCGACAGCCGACAATTTATGCATTGCATCGATTGTTGAATTATTTGTTTTCTTTTGGAATGTCTGGGAGCTACGAGCTCGATTATCCAGATTTTCCGCCGACGAAGCCTTGGAAAGCATAGTCCGGAAGGGGAGAGTGGTGGATTGGACCTGAAGGAACCAAACCCAAGAAAAAAAATAGAATAGAATAGACATCTGACACCCCTGAGGAGGGTTAATAATACAAAAACAATCCTCGTTTAAATGAATAGGGTAAAAATGCTAGTTTCCAGAGGATCAATTTTCTAAAAAAGGAGGTAACATACATAAAAGAGGGTTAAAATGACTACTTACTTTATTTGTAGATTCTCAGGTACGTTACTTCGAAAATTTAGTCCTGATTTAAATGTAATTCCAGAGTTAAATTTGGAGTTTTGAAGCTCCGTGCTGGTCGCTGCTACACGTTTCTCCCGTTCTGTCGTAGCGTGATCATCAGTGTTTTCTTGTTTTTTCTCTTTGCATTCGCATTCTGTATGATTGTAAAATCTCAGCGTTTTGACTTTGGTGTAATCTGCTCCAATATTTTTAACCTAGAAATAAAAACCAAATTATAATAATTAAAAACGTTGTTTGTAATATAAAACAATTTTAGAATGATGGATTGTAATACACCATGTAATTCCCCTTGAAAAGCAGTATCGAATACTGGGTATCTGATTTCATTGTTCCATATAAAAGTTAATGATGGTTTCTTAAAGAAGAAACGTCGCAATCAAAGTCTATAACCGCCATCCCGTACAGATAAAAAAGTTGCTATAAGAAAATGCCGTTTATTTAATACCGTTTTAAATAACGACAGAAAAAAAACAACTAATACATTATTATTGTTACCAATTCAGATGGCTCCAATATTTCTCGGGACAACCTATACATTCATATGCATACAAACTTTCGGCGTTTTTCGGTTTAACGAATGTGCAATAACTGTTTACCAAATACAAGTGCAATAACTGTTGGTAATTGTCCGGAAACTGTCTACATCTCCGATTTTGACCAAATTTGGTATACGGAGGTTTTTGGGGACGCTGATCACGAATATGAAACAATTTTTAGTCGACAACGTTTCGTTTTCGAGATATCCATCATTAAAGTTGGTATTTGAACTAACCTCATTTTCACTATATTCCCCTTCTTTTTGCATACAATTCTTGATTTTAAGTTAAAGTGGTACACAATATTTGATTTTTACCTTTTAAAACCTTATTTTTCTACGTACTTTACACTTTTTTAAATAAAATTGCGTAGCTTCACTTTCAATCGTTTTCAACTATGGTGAATGCACCGGAGTAGCTTTATGCATGACTTGCTGCGTTTTTAAAGGGACGCTTTCCAAATTTATTTGATAATAGGTTTAAAATACATAGAAAAACAGTGGTTTTAAAAGGTGAAAATCAAATGTCTGTTTATCTTTAAATCAAGAATTGTGTGCATAAAGAAGGGAGAATATGGTTAGTTCAAATGCCAACTTTAATGATGAATATCTCGGAAACGAAACGTTTCCGACTAAAAATATATACCAAATTTGGTTAAAATCGGAGTTGCGGACAGTTTGAGACAATTACCTAATTGTTATTACCAAATAAAAAGTGCAATAATTGTTTTCACCAAACACAATGTGCAATAATTGTTAATACCAAACACAATGTGCAATAATTGTTTTTGCCAAACCCAATGTGCAATAATTGTTTTTACAATCCAGATAAATAAAAAAAAGTTTACATTTTTCATATTCCTTATTCGTTTAAATGTGTTTCACCCTGTGTAAAAATTATCAACACATTACTATTAATTGTTTTTCAGCCTTTTAACAATATTGTATCATTTCTGTTTGTAAGTACTAACGTAAAGTATAAATTCCCACATCTAAAGTATTTCCTGTTTATTTCCTGGAATTGTTAGTTTTCGTTCATTCATCGGTTTTGAATGGAACATGAGCAATGACACGAAAATTCTGTTAATCTTTCACTCAATGGAAACATAAAGTTTATTTTGGTTGTTCATCTTTTGTGTATTTTTAATTGTCTCAAATATTTACAAGTTTTTGTTAAATGCGTGTTTTTGCTATGAATAAATGCATATAGAATTTGAAATTGGATAATTATTTTACAAAATCTGTCAAGTTTCGAATAAACTGACTATTCAAATTTTTATTATATGCAATTTCTCCTCTCTTGTTTAAATTTAAAAATTATCAAAAACCGTTTATTGTAATACAAAAATGCAAAAGACCAAGTATTTTGATTTTTTGCGGGTAATTGGTGGAACCACCCATATTCAAGTTATTATTTTCAAACATGTGTTTGAGCCTTATGGTTTTATGTCTGAAACTCTTACCATTTTTGGCAATATGTTTAAAAACTTAATTCTCTACAACATTTACGAATAAAATTTGGTCCTATTTTTTAAAATAAAGATACTTTATAGAAGGAACAGTTTAAAAATGTAAATTCGGTGCTCTTTGATAAGAAAAAAATCACAAAAAGTTTAACGCAAATAAATCGGCATGCTTAACTTCGCGGCCGCCTTTGCTATATTTCTTTTATGATATGCCAGTTGATGCAGCTGGTCATCGCACTATGGGATAGAAATTAATTTTTTGGTCAAAATTCTGAAACTTACCAAGCTAATTTAAAATGGGGTGCTTTTTACTGGAAAAATATTATAAATTATTACAAATGGTTTTTAGAAACCTAAAACTTATTATATGTTATTATAAATTTACACCCCCTTAACATTATTATTTTTTATTGTACAAAATAAACTAAAATGTCAGCTTATTTGGTTAATTCGGTAGTATTCTAATTAGTAATCCGATGATTATTATGTCATATGATATACAGGGTACGACAATAGGTATGATTTATTTAAATGGAATACCCTGAATATTATGTCACCACCAAAAAATCTTTTAAAATGCTTTAAAAAATACTACATTTGATGTGTCTATCTCAATTTCGGAAATATGACCATCCAAATCTGAAAAATAATTTTATATTGTTCTTAGAAGCGTAATAGAGATACATCTTCCCAACTTTTTTTATTTTTTAACGTATAAAATAAATAAAAAACACTGTTTTGTTGGGTAGATTCTGTAGAATCCATATCTTTCATCAGAATGCTTTTTATCTTTTAGGATATACAGTGTAGGACAAAACATATTAAATTTTAAAATGGAAAACGTTGTAAATTATAAAAAAATCTGTTGTCTGTCCTTACACTCAGAAGTAACAAAAAGTAGAAAGGCAATTGTAAGTACAAAAACTCATAAAGAAAAGGTAAAAAAATCTTTGACAAAAGTAGCGAGACTTCGCGAGACTACATCGGAAACACAACAATAGCTCTTACATTTTCAAGCTTTTTATTACCCCAATAGAAGTCGTCATATCTTTTTATAATTTTGCGTACATGTAGTTGGGAGTATCTACTTTGAAATACACAGCATGAGCCATTAAAATTTCAAAGTTGCTTTTTGGCCAAAATAATGGATTTCTATCCCATAGTGTATCGGCGCGTCGCTGTAAAGGATAGCGGCGCCTTTGTATAAAATAGTCCGATTGCAAGCGGCCTTTTATATGTTTTTTGTATTATTTTCAAAGGGTACCGAATTTGCACTTTTAAAATGTTCTTACTATACATACCTAGGCACCTCTTATATCTAACCAAAAACTCTGTTGCCACTCTAGGTCCGATTTGATTTGCCACCGTTTCGAAGAAATGCATTTAAAAAAAAATGTACTTACAATTGCCTTCCTACTTTTTGCTACTTCCGAGTGTAAGGACAGATAAGAGATTTTTTATAATTTACAAGGTTTTCCATTTCAAATCTAATATGTTATGTCCTACACTGTATAACCTAAAAGATTAAAGCATTCTGATGAAAGATATGGATTCTACAGAATCTACCCAACAAAACAGTGTTTTTTATTTATTTTATACGTAAAAAATAAAAAAAAGTTGTGAAGATGTATCTCTATTACGCTTCTAAGAATAATTTAAAATTATTTTTCAGATTTGGATGGTCATATTTCCGAAACTAATTGAGATAGACACATCAAATGTAGTATTTTTTAAAGCATTTTAAAAGATTTTTTGGTGGTGATATAATATTCAGGGTATTCCATTTAAAAAATCATACCCATTGTCGTACCCTGTATATCATATGAGATAATAATCATCGGATTACTAATTAGAATACTACCGAATTAACCAAACAAGCTGACATTTTAGTTTATTTTGTACAATAAAAAATAATAATGTTAAGGGGGTGTAAATTTATAATAACATATAATAAGTTTTAGGTTTTCAAAAAGCATTTGTAATAATTTATAATATTTTTCCAGTAAAAAGCACCTCATTTTAAGTTAGATTGGTAAGTTTAAGAATTTTGACCAAAAAAATAATTTCTATCCCATAGTGCGATGACCAGCTGCATCAACCGGCATATCATAAAAAAATATAGCAAAGGCAGCCGCGAAGACAAGCATGCCGATTTATTTGCTTTAAACTTTTTGTGATTTTTTTCTTATCAAAGAGCACCGAATTTACATTTTTAAACTGTTCCTTCTATAACACTAAGATGAATAATAAACTTTGCATATTTTATTCATTCCAGACGATGCATAGCTATATAACCCGCATGCAGATTATCATTGATCCTTCGATACCTCTTTAAACTTTTGAATAGTCAATTAAAATTTTAAAAATCGAAATCGATTGACGAATTGATGCATGCTGGTTCTGAGTCATATAATCGGCCAGTCACGTCTTGCTATTGACATGAAATATGTCTTATTGTTTTCATGTGTACCTGGGTGTCCGAAGTATTGAAAAACCTTATTTTAATTATTTTTAAGTGCGGTGTGCAGCTTTAGATTATCCATGACTGTATAAGCAATTTAAAAAAAAATACGAGGTGGGTTGAAATATTACCCGGCATTTTGTTCTCAGAACCTCATAACACAGGCTGTGTTAAAGCGCCGCTTTCATATTTGGGGGTAAGAATATTCAAGGTAGATTCGTCAAAAGGAACTAGGTTTTAATAGTGTTCCATTTTATTACTGGTCCAGGGACTATTAAACTATTGGGCGAGCTTTGCCAGTATCGTAGATATAAGTACTAAAACATTATCAACAGTTGCCTCAAAAGAGGCTTGATCTGTTCGAAGATGAGCTTAGGCTAAAAAGGTCATTGAGGGTGAGCTTCTGCGTCTGAGCAGTTTCTTCTCTCTCTCTCTATTTTTTTTTTCTTGGTTTTGGTCCCTTCAGGTCCAATCCACCACTCTCCCCTTCCGGACTATGCTTTCCAGGGCTTCGTTGGCGGAAAATCTGGATAATCGAGCTCGTAGCTCCCAGAAATCCCAAAAGAAAACAAACAATTCAACAATCGATGCAATGCATAAATTGTCGGCTGTCAAACCAAGATCTGCTACTGGTGTTACGTATAACCTTCACTTTCACTACTGACAGTTCCCATGGCACGCCCATCTATTTCCCGCCATTTGAGTAATACCTCGTGTTCACCACCAAACAGGATACCATCAGCTTATAGGAATCTTCGCTCACAGCGCTTAGATCCAGAAGAAAGATGCCGTCAATTTAGCGTGAATCTTTCCTTGATCCCCGAAGGTAAAAACGTTCGTACGACACCTCTAGCCGCCACTCCGGGAAGAACTTTGTAGTCCCCTACGCACGTCCGCACTGTCCGGAGGTCAAACAAAGAGTAAAAGCAGTATTCTTAAATACCGGCCTTATTTAAAAGTGATTGTACCCATAATTTTAGAGTTATTGCAAATCATGTTGACAATACCATTAACCTAAAAAAAAGAAAACAATTTTCAGTTGTTTTCTTTATTGTTTTGTGTTGTAGGGTTTGATTTAACACAATTACAGAAATACATTTAAAAAAGCAGGTTTAAGTATTTCTTCTTCTAAAAACTTTTCGATTTTGTGGTCGGCATCCGTTCGGTTAGACGAACAGTTCCGAAGTTAAAATAAGACCAAAATAAGGCACGACCTAAAACCGACATAAATAAAGCCAGGCACTATACTTATTAAGGAAGTCCTTATCCTGCCATGCATCTGCGCAGCCAGGCACTATACTTATTAAGGAAGTCCTTATCCTACCATGCATCTGCGCATGCTCAGATCGTCAAAATAAGGCCGTTATTATTAGTGCCTGGCCTTATTTCACTGTGCAATAATTCTTTATTAACAATTTTAATGATAGAATTAGTAATTTTGTAACAATTTGTTCAATGTTTTGGAATATCAAGTAGACTGAACTTGGAACGTGTTTTTAATCAGATTGGCTTTATTTATGTTAAAATTTGGCGTGTGTCAAATTTTGATATGAGAAATATCTCATTATTGACCTATATAGGTATTTTTTTATTATCATTATTTACCTAGGGTGAGAATATATTAATTTTCGTTAGGAAAATGGGTAATTTTCTAGAAACCTGCGGCAACTCCGATTTTAACGAAATTTGATATACGGGGGTTTTGTGTCTGAAGGATTTGCGGAAACGTTTCGTTCTCGAGATATTCATCATCAAAGTTCAAATTTTAACTAAGCTTATTTTCACTATATTCCCCCTTCTTTTGCACACAATTCTTGATTTAAAGCTAAAGTGTCACACAATATTTGATTTTTACCTTTTAAAACCCTGTTTTTCTACGTTTTTACATTATTTTTGCATTAAATTGCGTGGCTTTTCTGTGATAATGCGGCAACTATACATACACATAGGGCTTTATGGCACACTGGGATTGAAACGATTCAAAGTATAGCTATGCAATTTAATGCAAAAATAATGTAAAATACGTAGAAAACGGGGTTTTGAAAGGTGAAAATCAAATATTGTGTGCCACTTTAGCTTTAAATCAAGAATTGTGTGCAAAAAGAAGGGAGAATATTGTAAAAATAGGATTAGTTTAAATTACAAGTCTGATGATGAATATCTCAAGAACGAAACGTTTCCGCCAAAAAATTCGTGATCAGCGCCTCAAAAAACCCCGTATACCAAATTTCGTCAAAATCGGAGTTGCCGCAGGTTTCTAGAAAATTACCGGAAAATGGAGTAATTAATAGCAATTTCTCAGGTTAGTAGTGAAAAAACTACTTTATTCCATGACTTATGTGTGTTAAACAGCTGAAAAAAGAAATACATTGAACTTATTTTTAAACAGCAAAAACTACTCTAGTTCTACACAAGTTAAACCATTTAAAAGTGCGTTAAAACGCCGTAATTACAGTCATTACGAAGTGCAGTAAAAACAAGGAATTCTTTTAATTACTCTGCATCGATAAATCACAAGAAATAGCGAAGAACTATTTACGAGATTTCTTGGAAATGGCCAGTAATTCTTGACAACTCCGCACTCTGTAAAGTCATTGATTTACTGGCTAATACAACACTTAATCTTTGTCGTTTTAAAATGGGAGTTGTGGAGGTTTATTTACAAGATCATTTAATAGGTAAGGTTGCCTCATTACGTCACATATGTACCGCACTGCTGGTTCCTTATTGGCGCCAACATAGCAAACAAGGATGTCTAGACGGATAATGCTATGAGGGCGAAAGAGCGCGATATACAATATTTAAAAATCAGCTAGAATAATCAATAATTTATTAATAGGAAATACAGAAGTTACGGTAACAACTGGAATTAACAGTATTTAAAAAGTATTTCTTTAATATCGACAAAAACACAAACCACACTGTTAAAAACTTCATTAAATAATGAGCAAAATACATATGTGACGTATGGTCCGCCATGTTGCAAGGCTTACGAGGCAACCTTACCTATTAAACGATCTTGGTTTATTTACACTCTTTAAAGAGTGATTTGATTTAATTACGTATGAAGTCAGGGGATACATAGATTAGTGTCGCGTTTTTGTCGAAAGTAAAGTAGTACCCAAGCAGCAAGGTGACGTCTTATTGACGTCTCTTTTGGTCATTTCTGGTCACATTTGGTCAGCAAAGACGTCATAAGATGACGACAAAATGACGTTAAATTGACCTCCCTAAGTCACAGACAAAAGACGTCCCGGTAGTGACGTCATAATGACGTCTTTAAGATGACGAAAAATTGACGCATAGACTTTTTTTAAAAAGCTATAATGATATTTTATTTGAAAATTGAAACAGGAAAAACTCCTTAGTGCTTGCAATTTCCTTGCAAGCAAGTAATGCAAGGTCGCATCTCTCGGGACACTGTCCAACCTGGAGATGCAGTTTTTAACACTAGCCGAAAGTATATCTTTCAAAGCTAAGTGAGATCACCAACCGCAGACCGGTCTTAAACTATTTTGGTCTGGTACGGTGTAAGCGATAAAAAGCGAAGATGTTGAATAAACGTAGTAGTTTATAGTCCATTACGCCATCTATCGGTAGAGTTTTTTCCTATTTCAATTTTGTAAAATTATTAGTCTTATTTTTCTGTCATATGATATTTTGGTTGGGTTTTGACACGAATCATATGTCACAAAAATTTTCTGGCGGGTTTTCTATACATGACGTCATTAGATTTTTATGAGCTATTATGACGACGTCAAAAACACGTCATTTAAATGACGTTAAAATGACGTCATAATTTTGGTCTGATGACGTCCTATGACCAAAAATGACTTAAAAATGACGTCATTATGGCGTCAGCTTACTGCTTGGGTATTGATCAATAGTATTGATCGTCGGGTTTCAGGTACGAAACAACGTAACAAATGTTAAATAATTTCTAGAAAAGGGGTTATTATCCATGAATTAATATTAATAATAAAAATAGCAAGGTTAGTGTAAATCTTTGGTAAATTTACACGTCGTTTAAGGATAGAAAATTTTATTTTATTTACTATTCTTGCAATGATTGAAGAGTATAGCAGAGCACTGTGATCTTAATGCCAAACTATACATTTTCGTCTTTCGTTTACCAATATATCCTATAGATTATTTCAGAGGTGGTAAATGTTTCGTCACATTACCTGACGTCATATCCAGATAGGACAGGTCCTGTATTGTAACAGACCGGGTGATGCATGCCGGGCGGGACATAGGAAATCCCATGTAATTTTTAATGGGGTCAATTATTGGCTCCCCTAATTATTTTAGAGAAAAATTCTATAAAAGTTTATTGAAGAGCATGCAAATCTACGTCCATGGTAAAAACTTTAGATTTTTCGGTTAACCCGTTTGCTAGTTAGATGCTAATATATTTTTAAAAATTGTTACATTATTATCGCCTCATATTTATAAACAACAATAAAAATACCAGTTAGCGTGACATTACGTTGTCATTTTGAAATTAAGTGCTTTATTATTATCAAAAAATCGCACAGTGAAAAGATTAAAGTTAAGGAATATTTAAAGATTTTCCTAAATCTTAAGTTTATTTCCAACATATTAATTATTGTAATAATATTAGTAATGTATGGAAGCATGTAAATATTATAAATGTCATAAGTTCATGAAATTTGTTACTCTAGTTTAGTTTAACACAACTTAATTCGTTTGTATAAATACAACTTTAATCTTTTACTGTACGATTTTTTGAAAATAATAAAGCACTAAATTTCAAAATGACAACGTAATGTCACGCTTACTGGTATTTTTATTGTTGTTCATAAATATGAGGCGATAATAATGTAAATTTTTTAAAAATATATTAGCATCTAACTAGCAAACGGGTTAACCGAAAAATCTAAAGTTTTAACCATGGACGTAGATTTGCATGCTCTTGAATAAACTTCAATAGAATTTTTCTCTAAAATAATTAGGAGCCAATAATTGACCCCATTAAAAATTACATGGGATTTCCTATGTCCCGCTCGGCGATGCATCACCCGGTATATTAAACCAAAAGAAAAATGTTAACTTTTAATTTTGACGTTAAAATATTTACTATAAAATATATAAAAAAATATATAATATACTATAAAAACTTACACTGCACAAATATAATTTGCGTTGATAAAGTTGCGGGTTAAGCACAGTACAGCAAAATAGGTCTGAATAGTCGGTTAGTTCGAAATATAGGTCTAAACACTCATAATTTTCGTATTTACTCAACTTTTACATAAAAATTAATGAAAACATTTGAGATGTCTAAAATATCAAAAAATGATTACGACAGTTTTTGACATTTGATTGATTACTAACGATTTCTCTTAGACTTACGTCAGTGACGTATTTTTGTCTTTCTTGGTTTAGACGGTATAAAAAGAAAACAACAAGGTATGACGACACATTCACCACCTCTGACAACAATCATCAATTTTAGGCGAAGAACCAATTCTAAAACGGTATTTACCAATCGTTTATGTTGAAGTTTAAACAATGTATTATATGTCAAAGTTGTCACCAATTACTACCGCGGATATAATTGGTTGAAGGCCTAAAATTGATGAATCTACATGTGGCAACCCCAATATTCCATTATGAGATCCCTGTGCCAAAGTCCAAAGTTAAAGCCACCCTTAGGGGGCGTCCATAAATTACGTGAGATGTTTTTCCATATTTTGGACCCCCTCCCCCCTTGCTGAGATTAGGTGAGATTTTCTTTAACCCCCTCCCCCTATCTAATCTCACGTGAGATTTATGATGGGAATACAAAACTCTCAATTTCTTGAACCGAAATTGATTTTGTTTTTCAAAAAAATATAGAAGAGCAAAAAAAAGGTCCTCCATCCAAAAAAGCAAAAAAGCAAGAATACACACATCACATTTTCCTGGGGGAAGGCCTGTCCCAAAATTTTTGTTTTCTTTTCTACCTACACAAAAATTACGTGAGATTTTCACAGACCCCCCTTCCCCCTCGTGAGATTTGGTAAGATTTTGCTCGACCCCCTCCCCTAAAATGTCTCACGTAATTTATGGACGCCACCTTATGTCCATCAGTACCATCTTTGCTCACTCACTTACGGCCTAATTCACCAAGCTCTGACAAATATTTATCAGACCGATACTTAATATGTGTGATAGTGATAATTGTGTCAAAGTTTGTTGTTTTAATAAAAAAAACAAAAATAATTATGCAAACTATAAGAACAAAAAATATTTTTCTAATGTCATATCTTCAAGACTTAATATATTTTTAAAATAAAGGGCATAATATGTTAAGATTCTTTCGTAACTTTGAGTTAATTGTTTGTAAATTATTTTTTCTTATTTGGTATTTTTTTTGTCTAAGTAAAAATAGGATTTTATTTTTAAATTGTAGCCACCCTTTCCTCCCAAAAGTGACATATTAAAGGGATATTTTCTTTGTTAGCTGTTTACAGCAGCTGTAAGCACTTTCATTTTTGGCAAATCAATGACGTCAGTCTTACAGCAGCTCACAGCGGTTGTTAGCGGCGTTGGGAGATGTCTAACCAATGTCTAACAGAATGAAAAAACAAGGAGGGGGAAATGTAACCGAATTTAAGGTTAAAAAGTCAAACAAAATTAACTAAAGGATTACTAATAACAATAACTAATAGTATGTGTGGGAAACCATGTGAAGAGATTAGTTTACCTGCCATTAAAGATATTAGACATTTTTGTTTTAAAACTGGAGTTGCCATTTTTTAGGTTATATTATATTTTTTATATGTCATTTGTCATTGGCGGTATGCGCTTTTATTTTTCGATTTACATTATAATGACGTCAGCCGTTGAGACAAGCTTGTTAGCAGCTGTAAGACAGAAGAATTAGAAAAATATCCCTTAAGGTAACAGTTTGACCCATCATGTTAAAAAATCAGGAAAAAATATTGTTTTTTTTGGAAATATTATGTGCAGTCTCCCAAACCTAAATCCTCGCTACGCCAATGAGCTCTATTTTGCTTTGTTTGCATGTTAAGCCCTCCCCGTTACACAAACCACGAGCTGGCACTGATATTTCATTTATTTTAATGTGTAAGTAATAAAATAAATTTAAAGTACTTTAATTAAAGCTCCTAAATTATTTTTATCGAAATAGCCAAAGAAAATATCCAGATAAAACGACTTTTATGATATAAAATGTTCAAAGGATTAATGACAAAAGGTTAAAAGGGGTCGACGTAAATATAGTTCGCGGAAATGTTGCATCTTGGCGAGGCGGCTCGAGATTTCCAAAAGCAAAAAAGTTTTACAAAGACAACGCACAAATTACTGGTCTGGTATGAAGTAACAGCTGCTGCAATTGGTTAAAGTTTAAAGAACTGCTGTATTTTGGACGGTTTTATGTTTGGTATGATTTAAAACAACTGGCCGATGCCACAGATTTGTACCAGGGAACTTAAAAAATATATTTGTTTCCTTTACATTCCTTAAATAATGCACATAATTAAATTCAACAAACATTGATCTACCCGTTCAAAAACATAATCTCCTAAATTTAGTAATTTTTCAAAAGTTTTTTTACGGCTTGATGCACCATGCAATCAGGATTTATAAGTAGGGTAAGTTATATACAGGGTGCCCGCTAATTATGGGTACACATAGAACCTGCACATTCCTTATGCTAAAATATTAAGATTTAACCATACAAACCTATATTAAAAAGGGCCTTCAGGCTTAGGGGCGTCTCGGACTCTGAGTAGTATAAATCATAGGGATAGTGAAAATTTGATATACAGTGATTGTCTAAATTTAGGACCCCTCCTAACTTTTAAATTGTTTGGTATTTTTCATGAAAATTGGACGACTTTGGTGAAACAACATATACCACATAAGGTATATCTCCCTTTATTAGTTTTGGAGATATGGCCAAATCCAGAAACTAGCCCACCCGTGCCCACTGCGTTAGGCATTAACTATATATTTTTTAAACTTCCATTATAATAAAATATAGCTTATAACATCCTGAATAGTGAGGCTTTCTGATTGTAAAATTCTTTTTATGATCGGTTCAGATTTTCCGAAGATTAGCACCTCTACCCTACAGACAAACAAACAAACAAAATTACAAACTTTACCTCCTACTTTCATCAGTTTCGAAAGTTTCCGAAAACGCCCGAATTATCCATTAAGAACTTTTATGGCATCCTGTACTGTTCAAAATTCTAGATCATTCTTTACTCTTCCACCACACTATAAAAGGGCGACGGAAACCTCTGATTTGATTAGTATAGATTCGACTTTTGTGGTGTAAACTTCGAGACGACAAGTAAAGATTTTGTCGTTGTTGTAACCATAGTTACGTTTCATTGTAAATAAAGGTGTCTTTTTATACGAGGTGTTACAGAACAATACATAGGTGTGGTGGTTAAAAAAAATTGGCATAAAATTTGTGGTTTCTGTTAATCATTAATTAGCGGTCAACCTGTATAAGCTGTTTAAAAAAGAATCCTACAGGTACTACTTAGGCTATATTTTAAAAATTAACTTACATAAAAATAAAGACTGACTTCTTCCGCTCCTTATACTGGCAAGTTGCATCCCACTTACAACATCCAGTATCTTCAGCACATCTGTGTAGTACCGTACACTGTGGTATGTAAGTAACTGTTGGATCCGGATGTTCTAGATGGACTGGAATCACTTTTGGACTAGGTTTTTGCATTGGTACTGATTTTTTACTCGGACGTAGTGTTCTAGTACCGCCGTTGCATTATTTTCTGTAAAAACAGTTTCTTTATACAGGGTGGTACAGAATAAGGCAGGAATCCACGATGAAAGTTTCTCAAACCATTTTTTTGTCGTGAGTCCAGTTTCCCTGAAAACACTAGCGTTTTTGTTAAAAATTTCCAGTTTTTTCAGAAACTGGAAAATTTTGACTCATGTCACAAAAATTTCATGAAATACTTGTATCGTGGATTCGTACCTTAAAGAGTACGAAAATTAGGTAATTGAAAAAAGAGTTTAAATAAACATATCTCCTAAATGACTTAACTTTGAAGATACAGGGTGGTAGAGATTAAAAAAATCTCTTTTGTGTATTATTTGTCTAAGCTCCGAATAGGTAGCGCCCGTCACCCATCTGTTTACCGAATAAAAACTCTTTTATATTAAAGATAGTATTTAAAGGATAGATAGATAGTATTGCCATGGGGTTGCCTAAAAAAGTTAGGTCAAGGTTACGACCAATTAAAAAAAGTAAATTTTAAAATTTTTGAGTGACCCTGTATAATGTCAGTTTTCATTTTTTTATTGTACATGACAGTACTAATATATTAGTACATTTTGTTTCTTCGATTTTATAAATAAAGCTGGTGTAAATTTTAAAATTTTAAACTTAATTTTTTTGGTACATTTGAAATTACCTATTTAAAAATATATATTTTTATAACTAGCGTATACCGGGTGTTGCTCAGCCGAGCGGGACATAGGGAATCCCATGTAAATTTTGAAGTAGTCAAATATTGGCTCACCTAATTATTTTAGAAAAAAATGCTATTAGAATTTATTGAAAAGCACAATAAGTTCAACTTAAAATAAAAATTTGAGCATTTTTCAACCAACCAGTAAAGAGTAAACCGCTAAAATACTTCTGCAACGTAGTATCTCATTATGCACCCTGTACTCTAGAAATCAATAATAAAAACACCATATCGATTTATCAATGACAATTTATTTATAATGTCATTGCCAAAACTGAACAATTTCAAAAGAATCCTTGCATTTTATATTAGTTTGCAGCTAATTCCAACACATGCACTCACAGTTACGCAAGGCAATAAAACAAATTTGTCTACATTTAGAAATCAGTTTATGGCGAAAATATCAGGATTTAATCAAATGCTTAAATATTCCTCCATTAACTTGCCAGACAATAACCCAAATGATTATAAAACTCATTTCTTACGTTGGCTAGTTGGTACATCGATATTCTGGCACATTCAGCGGAAATAGCATTCCTTAGCTGGTTTAAATTTTCATATTCTTTATTGGTGTAAAGCTTAGTTTCTAAATGTCCCCATAGAAAAAATCGTTTGGCGAAAGATCCGGAGACCTGGCTGGCCAAGATATTGCGTGGTTCGGGCCTATGATGTCGTTATTAAATGCGTTGTTCAAGTATTTGCGCACAGCTCTGGTACTGTGTGCTGGGCAGCCATCCATTTAATACCAAATCTCTTGATTTTCACGAGCAAGGTTGATGGTGCATGGTGTTGTCCAGTAATGTCCCCCAGTTTTCTCGTGCTAATGTTTCCTTCGGCCTCCTCTACACAAAGTATCACTTCTAAATCCCTCTTGTTTTGTACAATTTGTCTCTGATTTTCACGTCGATTTTCTTTACATTTGCAATTATTGATTACTGTGCCTGTAGTTTAATTTTTTTTTATCGTCCGTTCTATTGATGATACTTGGTATTGGCCTATTAGGAAAATAGGCTGCAAACATGTCCGCTTTTCTTCGATAACTATTTCCCTGATAAAACCATTTTATAATAGTAATTTTTCTTGATTTAAGTAGTTCATTATTTAAAAATGATGTGACATTGATCTGACAACTGTAGAGTAAGAGGTTAAATAATTTTTCTCGTATTTTATTATAAACTTTTAATAATACAGGGCGCGTAAGAAGATAGGAGATTCGTAACTTATTTTAGCATTTATCTTTTAGCTGGCAAACTGAGAAGAGCTGGAATTTGTACACTAGGTACAACTTTACGTGCTCTTTAAAAATCCTTATAATATTTTCTTTTAAAATAATTAGGGAGCCAATATTGAACCACTTCAAAATTTACATGGGTTTCCCTATGTCCCGCTCGACGGAGCAACACCCGGTATAGGGGTTGCCATTAAACAAGGTGTGTCAAAAATTTTGAGGTTTGCTTTGCTTTCTTTGTTGTTGGTCCCGTTGCAAGATGATTAACCAGCTCTCCCCCTTCCGGACTATGCTTTCCAGGGCTTCGTACCCATAAATTTCAGTTCAAATGTTTACTTTTGTTCGAAAAAAAATAATAATCGATTCAATGCATAAATTGTGGCTGTCAATCCAAAAAACTGCTACTGGTATCGTGCATAACCTTTACTTTCACTTGCTGACGCTTCCAGTAGAGGCGCCACCGTCCTCGGCCGTTACGAAAACACGTGCACCCCGCTAACCTAAAAACATCAGGATTTTTAGGAATCTTCACTCACAGCGCTTAGTTTCAGAAGAAAGATGCTATCAATTTAGCGTGAGACTTTCCTCGATCCCCAAAGGCTCAGAAAAGCCCGTACAACTCCCTTCAGCTGCCTACCCGGGAAGGCTATGTAGCTTCCTACAAAACGTGACCGCACAATTTGAAAATCGCGTCGGGGAGACTGAATTTTGAGATTACTTTAAATTAAATATGGCCTTGACCAATTTTTTGGCAATCCTATGGCGATACCTTTGTTTAAATACTATCTTTAATATAAAACAGTGTTTATCTAACAAACAGATGGGTGAAGGTCGCCCCTATTCGGATCTCGTATATAATACCACTCTAAATATTTTAAAGGAGGCGGATATGGATAATTCGTGCTCACAAAGGTACATTTTTATGAATTGCATAACCAACTTAACTGAAATTTATGCATTTTATTTTTAAGTGGAATTTGCATTCTTACGTCAACAACACATCTTGGTAAATTGGTTAAAAGTTATAACTGAGCTCATGGCTAAATACTTTAGGTGTGTAGATAAAACTAATACTCGTAAACATAATAGCATTATTTCCATTAACATAAATATTACATTAACCTATACAGATTGTCCGAAATTTAAGTTCTATCATAGAGTAAGGAAATTATAAGAGTTATCATGGAATAGCCGATTTAAGGACAGGTCATGCGAAAACTCCCAATATAATTTTATTCGTTTCTCGTTGAAATACCGCCAGTTAGTCATTTCAGTAAGCTTACGTGTCTCCCCACCGCTGATGTTACACGAGGCGAGGCTTCGACCGACGCATTTCTAGTGTAAACTGGAAAAATGACAAGCCTGCCGCCAAGCCTGCCACAAAAGTTGTACGAAAATTTTAGCATGCCATGGTTTCTCTTATCCGTAGGTATGTTACTTTATGGTTCTATCTAATCCAACGACGTATGGACCCACCGATTCATTCATAACTTTATGATAAACATTAAGCCAACAACCCTAATAGGCAAAGGGGTGAGGCAAGCGAGAAATGAAAATGGCGGATTTACTTTTTGACCTTGGTCGATAGTATGCACCCAACAACGTTGGTCTCTATTTACCTGTGAAAAGTGAGGTGCGGAAATTAATAGTCTACCCTTCTACAAACAAAGCACTGCCTACCCATATTGTCTTTAAAAACACTTTCTAACCACCAACAAACAGCAGAAAATACACAAAAAAACGCATTATAAGATTTATTTGATCACTTTTGGCTTTCCAAATTGTCAAATGACAGAAACCAACAGAAATGACAAAGCAAAGAGGCGTCACCCACAAGCGTTTAGGAAAAGTTCATTCATGTTTTATTTACGATGAAGTAAAAATCCCTGGGCGGTGTTGCCGAGATTAACAAATAATCACGTATTTTCAGAATTTTGCTTTTTTTAAAAGATAATAACTTATAATATTTGAACATATTTTTTATTATGATACCTAAAAATGATAAAAATATATGTATTGTTCATTTAAAAGTTATATTACAAAATTCTTTAATATAGAGGCTTATCCAACAACTACTTGTGTTTAGTAAGTTTAGAGTGGAAAAATTAAATTTGGCAAACCGCATTTTAGCGCTTTTACTGTGATGTATTGATGACAACAGCTCAAACGTAAACAAACCTGGTCCATACGTCGTTGATCAAATCCAATAGAACTAAATTAGTCCCTTATTGCTGCTAAATTTTATTAAAATTATATGAAAAATCTTTTAAAAATTAATAAAAAAAAATATTTAAAATATACCCTGTATCTAGAAAGCAATGCATTTACGGATCTATGTTATGTAAACTGGCTTTTAATAAAAAAAAAATATTAGAAGGGACTTAATATTTTTACTGCTACTGAATTGACATTTGGTGAAAAAATACAATTTCATTTGTATAAACTTTTGATTTTAGCACCAACTATTTAGAAACAAGCTATAGCGTCACTAGTAATCTACTACGAAAAAGAAGTTAAAAAAACAAATGGTGCAAAAATTTCAGTATTGCAACGACGTATACCAGAGTGGAAACCAAACCGTCGACCATAGGCAATTCATGCATTGAATCCCTTCCATCAATCTGCTATGTACTCTCCTACAATTCACCGCTGAAACGACCGCGCTGATTCGAGCAGAAGAGATCAGGTGCTCCTGGCTTACCGCTTCCGCTTTTCGTCGGACGGCGACACGAACAACGCACATCCTATCTCAAATATGTCTTATGCTTTTAATTTCCTATAGTCGGTCAGTTCGTTGCCACACATTCATGTATATGTCGCAGGCAAATGGCTTCTGCCTAGGCAAATGCCTTCTGCCTTGGCAAATGACTTCATAAAACAAATTTTTATTTTAAAAGCAATTTGTCTAGGGAAATGCATTTGCCGTGGTCCTTGTTAGGCAAATGACTGTGACATATTTGATAACATATTAGGCGTACAGTGTGTTTTAACAGACTATAGTAAAAAGCAAAAGCACGTGTAATTTGATTGGTTCGAAGCGCTATAGACGGTCATGCAAAACTGTCACATTGGGGCGGTCATGGTTAGTTTTAGTTAATTAAATATATATTTTTTAATTTGCTTTATTAAGAAATAAAAAAAATTAACTAACTAGAACTAACCATGACCCCTCCAATGTGACAGTTTTGCATGACCGTCTGGTTGTGCAAATATTTCTGTTTCCATTTGCCTAAAAATTGTTTAAGCAAATAGAATCAAATACTATTTGACTAGGCAAATAGCATTTGAAAAAGAAAATACATCGTTTGCTTAGGCAGAAGGCATTTTCCTAGGTAAAAGCCATTTGCCTAAAATATCCATTTGCCTGCAACCTATGAAAAAACCATTTGTATAACGTATGTCCTAAAAGTTTTGGCACAAAACTCATTGTCTTTAATTTTAACAAAAACAAAATAATATCAAGTTGCCTTTGAAAACAAAAGTTTATTTACTTTATTTATTGTCAGTTGAAATTTATTTATTTTGAAGTTTTCGCTTTAAGATGTCGTATAAATTAGAAATAAGAAAAAGTATCTAGAAGTTAGTTGGGCGGATACCCAAAGCTAAAATCTGTCGAATATTCCAGAATGAAAACATTTCACGCAGAACCATTTATAGAACAATAGCGGAGTGCGAGCAGGGAATACCATGTCTGAATCTCCCAAAAGTGGAAGACCACGTGCATTTACCGCACAGAGGTCAGAGAGATTGGTGAGAAGAGCAAAAAACCAGATTGGAATGTCAACGAGGAGACTGGCTAGGCAATACAGATCTTCTAAGAGTACGATATCGTGGGAATTGAGGAGGAATGGTCTTAAATATCGAAAGAGACGTAAGTGCCCCAAATTCTCTCAAGCGCAGCTTCTTCGTATACCAAGATGTCAACTGAGGCGGGTACATTTTGCCAATGAAAAAATCATTATTTTAGATGACGAAAAGTATTTCACTTTGAGTAATTCGGAAATAAAGGGAAACGATGGATTTTATACGGACAACGTAGAGGAATGCCCTGACAATGTTAGATACAAACAAAAAGCGAAATTTGCAGATAAAATCCTTGTCTGGTGCGCAATTTCTAACAGGGGTGTATCCCGACCTTTTGTGGGAAGAGTGAGGGGTGAAGCTTTGAATAGTCAGAGCTATATTGATAACTGCCTTTCCAAATTGCTTCAGTTTGTCCGCGAACATCATGCTAATGACGATATCATGTTTCCATGAATTCCGTCCAGGACCTCATGAGAGACATTCGAAGAAATTTGCGTCTGGTAGAGCAGAATGTCCACATAATTCGATAGTATAGTTTAGTTAAGTATTGAGTTGTAATTTATGATAACTAGTTAGTGTTTAAATAAATTTCTTCATTAAAAAAAACCGATAATTATTTTGTGCCAAAACTTTTAGGACATACGTTAGTCTGTGGGCGGTTAAACAAAAGAAACCACCACATAAATATAGTTCTTAGTTCTTCCTTATCATACGAAAAGTAGTGTACGATCTGTGAGGTCCCTCATCACATCAAGATCATGATGTTCTTCATGATATCCCAGAGCTATACAATTATTCACTTGCGCGTCTTTCAACGCTTCTCGAGTTTTGCATCTTAAAATTATTTCGAAGTTAATTTGTAGGCTGAAAGACATGCTAAGTGCAGTGTTTGCTAATTTAATTATTTCTGGTACATTGTGGACTAGTATTACTTACAAGGGTGATTTGAAATGATCTTGTATAGAGATTGGCTAACGGGAATCTTGGTTTAGATTTTATAAAGAGTGTGAGAATAAAAAATAAATAATAATAATCAGTGCCGTTATCCATTAGGCTGACTAGGCTACAGCCTAGGGCGCCATGAAAAAATAGGCGCCAGATAGGGGAGTAATAGGCGCTACACAGGGAAGTTTCTAAAAAGTTTAGGGTGGGGATTAGAACTAATCTTTCTGCGGGGATATGAATAAAATAGAGGCGAAAAGGAGAAAATGACATTTTTTTTTGCTCTTCAAAATTTTTTTCTTTGTACGAAAATAGGCGCTCTGGGAATGCTAGCCTAGGGCGCCTCATACCCTTAATACGGCCCTGATAATAATATTGTCTATCGAAGCAGGGCAGAGAATTGCTGGATAGGTGGGAAGACTCCCACTTTTTCTCGAATGTCCCGGCATCAAGTATGGGGTGTACTCTTTGTTTGACCTCCGAACACTGCGGACGTGCGTAGAGGACTACAGAGTTCTTCCCAGAGTGGTGGCTAGGGGTGTCGTACGAACGTTTTTTACCTTCGGAGATCAAGGAAAGATTCACGCTAAATTGACGGCATCTTTCTTCTGGATCTAAGCGCTGTGAGCGAAGATTCCTATAAGCTGAAGGTATCCTGTTTGGTGGTGAACACGAGGTATTTCTCAAATGGCGGGAAATAGATGGGCGTGCCATGGGAACTGTCAGTAGTGAAAGTGAAGGTTATACGTAACACCAGTAGCAGATCTTGGTTTGACAGCCGACAATTTATGCATTGGATCGATTGTTGAATTATTTGTTTTCTTTTTGGAATTTCTGGGAGCTACGAGCTCGATTATCCAGATTTTCGGCCGACGAAGCCCTGGAAAGCATAGTCCGGGAGGGGAGAGTGGTGGATTGGACCTGAAGGGACCAAAACCAAGAAAAAAAATAGAAATAGAATAGAAGTATGGGGTGTGTTCGTTGTGTCTGCTCTTCGACACACGCAGTCCAACTTTTTATTTTCTGATGGCAGTGTAAGCGAGACGCGTATGCCACCGTCGCGTCGGCGTCGTACTGAATTAAAAGTGGAAGATATATGAGAATGAGGCATTATGCATTATTTCTTTTCTAGTTACATATCCCTAATTTATATCTCTTATCTTTACACAGAAATCCTATCCAAAAATCAAGTTAGCCAATCTGTATAAGAATCTTTATAGTTGCTCTTCTTGTGAAATTGCCTAATTAAATTATTTGTAAAATAAGTTAGGCCCAGAATCCACTTTAAGGGACGGCAGGCGGGGCTACCGCTCCTGGGCCCCTACAACGACTTTTCCGGGCCTTCAAACCGACAAAAAGGTCGCAATATAAGGGTGCAAAATTAATTTTCCCAAAGAAAATTCGCGAATCCTTCCATTCATTTCGGTGACACCCCAGGCTAGATGGCCCCGGAGTCTCACACCTTCAGATCCAGCCCTGGTTTGGTCTAATTACACTACTGTCCAAAAAAGCTATTTGGTGTTTTAATAATACGTACCTTCTGGGGATTTATTTAAATTAAGGTAGTTCCTCCTTGCTTCTTGTACTTTTTCATAGGTTCCCAGCTGAACCCATTTATACTCTGTTAGGCTGGAATATTTTCTTGGTTCTGAAATACAAAAAGACATTGGATTACGGGTAGATACAGGAGGCATATCAGAGTAACATATACATATAGGTAGTAAGAGAGAAAGAAAAGGCTTAAATCGTTCAAATTCTGTTTTAAATAGAGGTTTTTTTAGGATTTTTTAATCGTCTTATTTAATACTAAACAATGAATAAAGTAAATGTATATTTTTCTACTACTTCATCGAAAATAGACTTTTCCTTCCCTGTATGAGGAAGGAACACGGCACTTTTTCTTCCTCCCCGGGAGACAAAAATACTTTTTTCCGGTAATTTTCTAGAAAATGGGAGCAACTCCGATTTTGACGAAATTTGGTATACGGGGGTTTTTGGGGCGCTGATCACGAATCTGAAAGAATTATTTGGCGGAAACGTTTCGTTCTCGAGATATCCATCATCAAAGTGGATATTTGAACTAACCTTATTTTTACTGTATTCCCCCTTCTTTTTGCACACAATTTTTGATTTAAAGCTAAAGTAGCACACAAAATTTGATTTTTACCTTTTAAAGCCCCGTTTTTTAAGTATTTTACATTATTTTTGTATTAAATTGCGTAGCTATACTTTGAATCATTTTAATCCCAGTGTGCCATGAAGCCCTATGTGTATGTATGGTTGCTGCATTATCAAAGAAAGGCCACACAATTTAATGCAAAAATAATGTAAAAACGTAGAAAAACGTGGTTTTAAGAGGTGAAAATCAAATATTGTGTGCCACTTTAGCTTCAAATCAAGAATTGTGTGCAAAAGAAGGGGGAATACAGTAAAAATAAGGTTAGTTCAAATATCCACTTTGATGATGGATATCTCGAGAACGAAACGTTTCCGCCAAATAATTCTTTCAGATTCATGATCAGCGCCCCAAAAACCCCGTATACCAAATTTCGTCAAAATCGGAGTTGCTCCCATTTTCTAGAAAATCACCTTTTTTCCTTTTACTCCAGAGCGTAGATGCCTTTAGAGTTTCTGCTTTCCTTTGACATTGTTTTTTCTATCCACTGCTTAAACACCTCATATTTTTTCATATTGTTCGTGAGACTTATTTGGCAAAAGAGTTATTGATACCAGTCTTGCGGTTTCCAAAATATTTTAAGGGATATTTTAAGAGAAATTGTTGTCGTCTTTAGAGTCTATTTTGCTTTGGAATTATATTTTTTCTCCGACCGAATAAAAATGTTTACCTATGTCACATTTATTATAAAAAAAACGCTTAATTTCTTGACAACAAGAGCTTCTATGATGTTTGACAATTTCAAATATTATATTTTGAATGGTGTTCAATTATTATGAGATACAGAGACCCGCGAATTAAATTAATATTCTTTTTTCCGATACTGCAGCCATATAATTATGTATTTTTTGAAAATCTTAGAAACCATGGTGAAAAAAAATAACATACATTCATCCTGGAGTAAAGTGCCTTTTTCCTCATTTTAAAACATCCCGGGGAGCAAAAGTAGCACTTTCCTCCCTCGAAATGTAAATAACTATTAATATGGTTATTGTATCAATTTTTTACCTGGTGTTGATGGTCTTTCTGTTGGCTCTTCGGCTTGGAAATTGGTATCTTTAGTTTCTTCCTCGTCGTCTTCCAGAGTGTCAAAAAGTCTTCATAACTGGAGTCCTCGTCTTCCTGAAACAAAGTATGGAATAAGAAAATGAAAATAAAAAATTAATGAACAAATATTAGGAAATAAAAGTATAAATTCGGTTTATACATTTATAATTTTTATTTATTGTGTCGAAGTGTTGGAAGATCCAGTATAGCAAGTTTTATTTTTCAACCTTTTTACGTAGCTTAACCTGTTTATTACTTATTTGTTATTTATTTAGGTTAAAATTAGTAACCCCTTTTCTGATGACCGATCGATATAAAATTTGGTACACACTTTTAATCTTGATGACAATTCAATATAATATATTTTTATGATTTCAAATCCAAGATGGCCGCCGATACAAAATGGCGGATTACATATTATTTCACTACAAATTCAATATGGGTATCAAACGAAAGGGCTTGATTCGTAGAATAGAGCTCGCTATGAAAAAATTAAAATGCAAAATAGCCGCCGCAACAAAATAGCTGATTACATATTTTTTGCACCACTACCTCAATAAAAAATCGTTGTTTAGTTCTGGTCAGTTATAGTGAGGCATTTAAAATCTTAATAGAATGAGAAGTATCAACTAACAACAAAACCAAAAACTTGAAAAGAAAAAATTATGTTAAACGGTTTTATTGTATTAAAAGCTAAAAATAATTCGGTAGGTTCTAGCTACCAGATCGCACTAATAGTCTCATCAATCTGGGATATTGATCAGAGAAATAATAACATCGTTGGGCACTTGAAATTTCTATCATAATAGCTTTGTTCGCGGGTTCGATTCTGAACCGGTTCTGGGACTATTCGCATGCGCAGTGAAAAAGCAGCGTTCGCGGTTAGTAAAATCCTGAATTTTTAGTACCAGTTCTGTGTTCGCGGGTTACAATGAAATCAGTTCGTTACCGGTTCGTAACCTGATTAGCAGTCCTGGGATTTTTGTTAGAACTAAAAGTTCAGTTCGGAATTTTATGCGTATTGTCGACATGGTCAGCTGTTTTCTGTTTTTGTGGTACAGAAATAAACCGTTGTATTACAGTTTATTTGTTTTTGCCACTTTTTATGCGGGTTAATATACCTATTGAATATTTTTTTTTATATTTTTGTGATTCTGAGCGTATATAAACAAAGGATTTTTAATTGTATTCCGTATGAATGTATGTATGCAATAAAATAAATAAAGATTATTAAAAAATATAGGCAATATTACAAGATTTTTACCATTTCTTGTTGTTTGAATTTTATCTTTAGTTAAATACACATAGGTACTTAGGTTAAAAACGAGAGGAGGCAGGGAACTTCCGCCGAGAGACCTGGAGTGGCATTCGACAGTATAACAATTTACCTTTTGTTTAATTTTTTTTGTATAGTATCCAATTTAACCATGAAAAATCCTAACCAAAAGGCTAGGTTAGAATACATCCTCAGCTGTATAGAAAATCGTTCTCGGTAAATAAAAATTCCGAACGAATAAATAACTAGACATGCGCTTTAAAACAATTCTAAAACAGTTCGGTTCTGGTTCAGAATCGGTTCATTACTAGACCCGCGAACAAAGCTAATATTTATTTTGCATACGCTACACCCAACGGCTTTATTATTTGTCTGATCAATACCGCAGATTGATGAGAAGATTGGTGGGATCTGGTAGCTACAACTTATCGAATTGTTTTTTAGCTTTTAGTACAATAAAACCGTTTACCATATTTTTTTATATACAATTTATTACTGCAAAAAAGTTGGTTCGAATTGTTACATGCGTAAAATTAAATATATTTTGCGTCTTGTCCCTACGCCACTGATTTAATCCCCAAACATAACAATATAAATGAAATAAGTAATAATCCCCATATTGTTTGCGCACCAACCTCCATAAAAATGTTCTATAAAATTTATTTTTTGTTTACATACGTGCCTTATGCCCAAAGCGCGGCATTTCTAAATTAATTGTTATGTATATATACATTCGTCTGGACCAAAGAAATAAAGACATGGAAAATATAAGTTTTATTGTTCGTTTCATTCTTAAGGATTGCCTTTTCCTGTGTTGTACAGGGTGGAGTCTATATTTTGAGCCATTTTGATCGCGAATTACTTTAGAACAAATAACCCATATAACATTTTTTGCCGGCGTTGTACATTTAATTTACTGGCATTGCCAACACTCTTTAATGGCAAGGCATTGGCAAAAAGGTATCAAAAAGACGCGAAAGTGGGAAATTGGCCGTTATTAGGCCACGTGTTGCAGATAAAGTGATGGCATCCGTCATTAATAAGTTATTGGCAAAACAATGCGTTTAAGATGATGGCATCCATCATTAATAAGTTATTGGCAAAAAGATAACAAAAAGACACGAAAGTGGGCAAATGTAGATACTCCCAAGCAGCAAGCTGACGTCTTATTGACAAAAATTGTCACATATACTTTTTTAAAAGCTTAAATGATGCGATATTTTATTTGAAAATTAAAATAGGAAAAAACTCCTTACTGCATGCAATTTCCTTGCATTGCAAAGTACCATCTCTCGGAACACTGTCCAACTTGGAGATGCAGATTTTTACACTAGCCGAAGATATTTCTTTCAAAGCTAAGTGAGATCACCTACCGCAGACCGCTCTCGAATTATTTTAGTCTAATGGGTACGGTTTAGACGATAAAAAGCGAAGATATTGCAGAAGCGTAGTAGTTTATTGTCCATTACGCCATCTATCGGTATGTCAAAAAAACTATTAAATATATATAATATTTTTTTATTAATACGTCTTTAAAACTTTTAATAAAGTTTTAAACAAAATGTTTACAGCTCCTAACAGTCTACTTAAATATCTTGCCTTCTCGACTAGACATCCCCAATTAATCACACAACACACACTTATTAGGTAATGAATACATTTAATTATGTCTATTAAAAAACTCTTTTCTTTAAAAAGAAACTAAAAGCTAGAAAACCACGTA